>CAUYTI010146492.1:0-29250 GCA_963575145.1 Galago senegalensis | reverse complement strand
AAAAAAAAAAACAGTCCTCAGGTAATTTTTTTGTTTGTATTTTGTCCAGAGTTTTAATTTTTAATTAGGAGGAAAGATAGGTCACAAAATTATAGACCTACTCCATCTTAATCAGAACTGTAAGTCACACCTTGATATTTGACATAAGAAAAAAATTGAGGATATTTGTAAGGATATAATAAAGTAATATAAAGAAAGGACCAGGGCTCAGTGCCTGTGGCTCAAGCGGCTAAGGCACCAGCCACGTACACCTGAGCTGGCGGGTTTGAATCCAGCCCGGGCCCACCAAACAACAATGATGGCTGCAACCAAAAAAAAAAAAAAAAAAAAAATAGCCGGGCATTGTGGCGGGTGCCTGTGGTCCCAGCTACTTGGGAGGCAGAGGCAGGAGACTCGCTTGAGCCCAGGAGTTGGAGGTTGCTGTGAGCTGTGATGCCATGGCCTTCTACCCAGGGGGACAGCTTGAGGCTCTGTCTCAAAAAAAAAAAAAGAAAGAAAGGATCAGGTCTTGGAGATCACACAGTCCAGTGGAACTCTCTCAGTAGTTGTCAGGGGGTGAGAGTACTAAGTATAGACAATACTAATCAAGTGTATTCTTAAAATAACTGACCAAAGTCAGAATTCAAGCATTCCAGTTATGTTGAGATGTCTTCATGTCTTTTCTCATCCTTCTCTTCAGTGAGCTTTACACAAACATCCTTCAATGATGTCGAGGATCTTAGTTTAGAAGTTATGTTACTCAGAGCTATATGCAGTGCAAGGAGCACTTTCAGGGTCAAAAAATAGTGGAGGATGGGGTGTCTTGTGTTACTACCTCCTGCTTCAGTTGGGGCAGCCCACTTTTATCTGTTTTTCACAGTGGACTTGAAGATTTCATAACAACTAAAATTTACATTGGTAAACAAAACAGAACAAAACAAAAATCTTAGAAAGCTATCAGTTTATGGTAAAGGGCCTGGGATAGATCAGCAGTAGCACTATGTGATTGTGTTTCCAATTTTTCTCCTCTGATGACACATAAAACAAGAAGTAGCAATGACTCTTCAGGGATTTCCTGGGACACTAGGGAAGTTTCAGAGCAGTCAAAGAGTTTCTGCCCCCACCCCCCCGATTTAAAGTGCTTATCTGGATACTGAAAAATGCAACATTAGCTGGCATCAGTTTTTATACTTCACTCCCTCACTGCCAGAGTAAACTAGTTTTGCTTGATGACCTAAAGTTATCAAGCCAAGATGATACTGGAAAATATTTGCTTTTTACAAGAGGCTCCTGAGAATGGCAAATACTTAATACAAAGAAATTATATTAATACTTGGGCTTAAAGTATTAGGAGAGTGGTAAAAGAGACTCTTTTAAATGGTGTTGGACCCACACGTTAGGATTAGGAGGGTGATTGAGAAATAATCACACCTAACAGTTCTTCTCTATACCTTCTGATAAATATTCATGAAGTAGTACAAAAAAATGAAAACGCACTCCAATGCCTGAAAAAAGGATAGAAGTCAAACACAGAGGAGATTTCTGGAAGTATTTGTTACTAAATCCCCGATAGTGCCAAATGAAGAAACAAAAGTGATATCTAATACATATAGCATCTTTTTTTTTTTTGAGACAGAGTTATACTATGTTGCCCTTGGTAGAGTGCCGTGGTGTCACAGCTCACAGCCACCTCCAACTCTTGGGCTTAAGCGATTGCACCTGCCACAATGCCCAGCTATTTTTTTGTTGCAGTTAACGCTGTTGTTTAGCTGGCCTAGGTTCAAACCCACCATCCTTGGTGTATGGGGCCAGCACCATAACCACTGTGCTACGGGCACCAAGCCTATTTTTTTTTGAGACAGAGTCTCAAGCTCTTGCCCTGGGTAGAGTCCCATGGCATCACGGCTCACAGCAACCTCAAACTCTAGGGCCTAAGTGATTCTCTTGCCTCAGCCTTCCAAGTAGCTGGGACTGTAGGTGCCCACCACAATGCCCCAGTTATTTTTTGTTGTTGCAATTGTCATTGTTGTTTTTCAGCTGGCACAGACCAGGTTCAAACCTGCCAGCCTTGGTGTATGTGGCCGGCGCCCTACCCACTGAGTACAGGTGCCTCGAGCATATTTTTTTTTTTTTATTTTAGGTTAATGTGAGGGTACAACCAGGTCACAATATTTGAATTTATTAAGTAGAATCCATCTTGTAGCTATGTCTTGCACCCAAAAGGTGTGCCATATCCCCTTACATTCCTTACATTGTGCCCATTAAGTCAGAGCACCCCAAACCCCCTTCTCCTTTGCCCCTCTCTTGTTTCCCCTCCCCCAACTTGAATTGAAATGAGTTTTTCTCCTATGTGGGTGAGAATTAGGTTGTCTATTGGGTTGCTTCATATTACTGTTGAGTACATTGATACTTGCTCTTCCATTTTGGTGATACTTTACTGAGAAGAATGTGTTTCAACTCCATCCAGATTAATACAAAAGATGTAAGTCTCCATCTTTTTATGGCTGAATAGTATTCCATGGTATATGTATACCTCAGCTTGTTAACCCATTCCTGAGTTGATGGGCATTTAAGCATACAGCATCTTTTGAATCAGGAAAACACAGCTGGAAAATAAGTAGGAAGAATTCTGTGTCATATCTTCCCTCAATTAAGTCCCTCCCTGACTTTCCCATAGTTAGAGAAGACAGAGCTTCATTAATGAGAAGCTCTGTCACTGTATTTCTGAGTGGTCTGAAACAGCCCTGTCATTAACAGCCCCTTTTTGCCAATTCAGTTTCTACAATTCCCAGTGCAAAATGAGTCTAGGATAACAGAGATCTTAGGATATGTAGTCCTCTCAAAGGTAAAGAAATGTGGGTGAGGCAAAGGTAGAGAAACCACACAGTGGCTGGGGAAAGATGGAGCTTGCTTTCACACTCAATGCCGCTAAAGGTTAAATACAATGATACTCTCTAGGTTCAACATCCTTTTTGAGTATTAGGAAGTTCTTTTTTTTTTTTCATTTCAAAAAACCTACACAAGATAAATGACTTTTATAGTCAAGCTATAAAAACTGGAATAGGTTCTCTCAGATGCAATCACAGATTAGAGAATGATCCATCAGCACCTAAGTTAGATCATAGGAAACTAAATAGCAAGACTCTGTACATTATCAGTTTTCAGATTATGGGCCTAGATATTTTTCTTCGTATTCAGAAAGAAAATAAGAGGGAAAAACATGGGACCTAAGGAAAAACTAGCTGCAGTGTAAGGTAAGGAATATAATCTCTGAAAAATTCAGAAAAGTCTTGGACAGATGAATGTGTAAACAAAATGTGTTATATACCTGCAAAGGAATATTATTCAGCCTCAAAAAGGAGTGAGATTCTTATGTATGTTCCAAGGTGTCTGAAGCTTGAAGACATTATGGTAAGTGAAATAAGACAGACTGAAAAGGACAAATATTGTGTGATTGTAGTTATATGAGCTACCTAAAATATTCAAATTCATAGACAAAAGTGGAATAGTGGTTGCCAGGGGATGAGGGGAAGGAGAAAGGGGAGTTATTATTTAATAGGTATGGGGTTTCCATTTGGGAAGATGGAAATGTTCTGTAGAAGAACAGGGGTGATGGATGCATAGTGTAAATTTGTGTAATGCCACTGACCTGAATATTTAAGAGTGGTTAAAATGATAAATGTTATGTTAAGTATATTTTACTACAATAAAAAATGCAAAAAACTATAGAAACTAAGTCATCAAAAGGTATATACCATATGATTTCATTTTGATGAAATTCAAAACCAGGGGCTCGGCGCCTATAGCTCAACCGGCTAAGGCGCCAGCCATGTACACCTAAAGTGGCGGGTTCGAATCCCCAGCCCGGACCCGCCAAACAACAATGACGGCTGCAACCAAAAAAATAGCTGGGCACCTGTGGTCCCAGCTACTTGGGAGGCGGAGGCAGGAGACTTGCTAGAGCCCAGGAGTTGGAGGTTGCTGTGAGCTGTAATGCCACAGCACTCTACCCAGGGGGACAGCTTAAGGCTCTGTCTCAAAAAATAAATAAAAAGAAATTCAAAACCAGGCAGAACTAATCCATGGTGATAGAAAACACAATACTGATTAGCTTTGGTAGAGGAGGTTGGTATGAAGGGACAATGAGGAGGTATAGGCAGTCCCTGGGTTATGAGCAAGATAGGAACTGTAGATTTGTTCTTAAATTGAATTTATTTGTAACCTGAAACAAGTACATTTACCTATTTCCTGTAATATGTTGTGTTCTTAAGGGCAAAGTGTACATTAGTCATATGTTTGTAATTCAGGGACTTATTGAAAAAGCCTCCATTTGTAAGTGTGAGTTGTAAGTAAGTCAGATGTTTATAACTCAGTGGCTGCCTGTGTTTGGGAGTGCTGAAAGTGTTCTACATCTTGATTTGGATAATGTTCACACAGGTGTATGGATATATAAAAATCCACTGAGTTGTGCACTCAATTTGTATGTGTTACTAGATATAAGTTATATCTTTTACAAAAATCCTTACCTATGAAATACAAACAGGCTATTAAAAAGAGAGAGCAGGCTAAAACTGAGATGAAATAGCTTGAGACGAAAACAGACTAGAAAAATACACAAAAAAATCAAAATTTTAAAATGTAGTAACTCAAAACTATAAAAACCCTCAAAGAAGCATGGGAAAAACTCTTAATATTACTAGCCTTGGAAAACAATTTATAAAGAAGACCCAGTGGCAATCTCAGCAGCAACAGAAATAAACAAATGGTAACTGATCAAGTTAAAGAGTTTCTGTACAACTAAGAACACAATCAATAAAGCAAAAAGACAACTTACAGAATGAGAGAAGATATTTGCATGCTTCCCATCCAACAAAGATCTAATATACAAAATCTAGAAAGAACTCAAGCAAATCAACAAGGAAAAAACCCAAACAACCCCATTGAAAGTGAGCAAGAGACATGAACAGCAACTTTTCTCATGAAAATAGGCTAACGGCCAAGAAACACATGAAAAAATGCTCATCATCTCTAATCATCAGAGAAATGCAAATCAAAACCGCACTGAGATATCATCTAACCCCAGAAAGAAGGACTTACATCATAAAGTTCCCAAATAACAAATGTTGGCGTGGATAAGAGAAAGGAGCTCTTAAGCACTGTTAGTGGGAATGCACACTGGTGTAGCCTCTATGGAAGCCAGTATGGTGATTCCTCACAGAGCTGAAAGTAGAACTACCATTTGCTTCTGCAATCCCTTTACTCAGTATTTACCCAAAGGAAAAAAAGGCATTCTATCATAAAGACATTTGCACAATTCACAATCTCAAAGATGTGGAAACAACCCAAGTGCTCTTCAATACACGAACGGATTAATCAATTTCATGGTATATGTATGCCATGGAATAATATTCAGCCACAAAAAAGAGATGATGTATCTTTTGCAACAACCTGGATCAAACTGGAGACCATTCTGCTGGTCTCCAAGAATAGAAAAATGAACATCACATGTACCCAGTACCAAACTGGAACTAGTAGGTTAACACCTACATACTCACATGGTAGAAAAACTCAGTGAAATTCAAAAAAGGGAGAGGGGAAAGGGAAGAAGGGGTTGAGTAAGTTTTCACCCAGCAGAAATACTGCATAGAAATATGGCAAACTACCTGGATGTCAGACACACCTGCAAATCAGACTTTAACATTACAAATGTGAACTATGAAATCTAACTGTTCATACCGCACATTAATCTGAAATTTTTAAAAAATACAGTAACTTGGCCAGGCAAGGTAGCTCATGCCTGTAATTCTAGCACTCTAGAAGGCCAAGGAGGGTGGATTGCTTGAGTTCACAAGTTCAAGACCAGCCTGAGCAACAGCTAGACCCTATCTCTACAAAAAATAGCTACTTTTTGATCTTTTTGGTACTTCATTTAAATTTAAAATTTAAAAAATAGCTACTTTGGAGATGAGGCAAGACACTCTCTTAACGTGATAAAGAATAGGATTATTATTGTTATTAGATATAGGGTCTCATTGTTCTCCCTAGACTAGAATACAGTGGTGTCATCAGAGCTCACTGTAACCTCAAATTCCTTTCGCTCCTGCAATCCTCCTGCCCTAGCCTCTTAAGTAGCTGGGACTATAGGCAAGCATAACCACACCTAGGTATTTTTCTATTTTTTTTGTAGAGATGGGTCTCACTCTTGCTTAGGCTGGTCTTGAACTCCTAGCCTCAAGTGATCCTCCAGCCTCAGCCTCCAAAAATGCTAGGATTACAGGTGTGAACCACTGTGCCTGGCCAAGAGTATTTATTTTAAATAAAAAGTTAACATGTGCTTAAAGATGAATTATTTCTAAAGAAAACTGGCAAAAGACAAAAGACCTGTTGTCTACTTCTCTTGCTCTAGCTAAGATAGTGAGACCTGAAATAAACGTGAAATATGATTGCTGATAAGAAGTAAATCAAATCATCATTATTTAGATATATATGATATGTTGTCAAATATAAGATTTGCCCTTTTTCACATTTTAAAATCTCTGAAATTGAGATACACCTCAAAATCAGTAGTTTGTCATAGTTTGTTCATGTCTTTTCCTTTGGTAGTATGTAAAATATGTATCTTATAACTGATGGTGTCTTACATTTAATAAAATATGTGAGTTATCTATATATATAGGAATTTCAAATATTTAAGAGAATTTTATAGGTACAGTAGGAGTCTGACAAAAAAGGCTAGGTAAAAGATGCCAAATTTATCCATAATCATGAAATAATGAAAAGAAGACCTATTTGGAATGGCAACACAATTCTTAGGAAATCCAGAAATAATCTCAGTGAGAAATATGTGTGGCATAGGTGGCAAAAACCATAAGACTTCATTAAGAAATATTTTTCAAATTTTTGAATATGCCAGCGTGGTGACTCATGCCTGTAGTTCTAGCACTCTGGGAGGTCAAGATGGGTGGATCTCCTGAGTTCAGGAGTTTGAGACTCACCTAAGCAATAGCTAGACCAGGTCTACTAAAAATAAAAAACTAGCTGGGCATTGTGGCAGGTGCCTGTAATCCCAGCTACTCAAGAGGCTGAGGTAAGAGGATTGCTTAAGTCAAACAGTTTGAAGGTTGCTGTGAGCAATGACTCCATGGAACTCTATCTCAAATAAATAAATAACTGAATAAGAGTCCTTGATTGCTGATTGGAAGAGAGAATACCACACATATTTCTTTCCAAATTAACTTACAAGTTTAATACATTTTCGGTTAAAATGATAACAGTGAGGAAGTAATTGAAACGTTTTTCTAAAAATCATATGTAAGAAGAACCAGTTTGGTGACCAGCCTGAGCAACATAATGAGACCCTGACTCTACAAAAAATACAAAAATTAGCTGGGGCTAAATTAGCTGAGCATGGTGGTGAATGCCTGTAGCCCCAGCGACTTGGGAGGCTGAGGCAGGAGGATTGTTTAAGTCTAGAACTTTGAGTTTTCAGGACCTATGATTACACCACTGCACTTAAACTCCAGCAGCAAGCAAGACCCTGTCTCCCCCACCTCCACCCCACTCCAAAAAAAATGCTTACAAAAATAAAAAGAAAAAAGAATGATTGGTTAAATTAGATTACAAACTCTATTTGTATTAAATAGAGAAGTAACAAAGAAGGACTAGCTTTTCTGGGCTATTGACATATATCACAATATATAGGAAAGCCAGAAGATAAAAAACAAAAACAAAAAAGAGGACTATGGTTATTGGTCCAGTAGAATAAATACAGAGGGTGCCAAAAAATATATGTACATTTTAAGAAATGTAATAGTATATATTGATAACAAAAGATGAAATCGGGCCAGATGCTGTGGCTCATGCCTGTAATCCTAGCTCTCTGGGAGGCCAAGGTGTATGGATTGCTTGAGCTCAGGAGTTCAAGACCAGCCTGAGCAAAAGAGCAAAAGTGAGACACCTCCTCTCTACTAAAAATAGGAAAAATAGCTAAATGTTGTGGCAGGCGCCAGTAGCCCTAGCTACTTAGACTGAGGCAAGAAGCCTTAGGGTTTGAGGATGCTGTGAGCTATGATGCTAGCACACTGTAGTCTGGAGCAACAGAGTGAAACTATGTCTCAAAAAAAAAAAAAGATGAATGCAAGTCATGTCGAACACTTCTTGTAATTGCAGAAGTCAACTTTGTTTTGAGTATTACAAATTTAATACAGTTTTTCCTTTTGTAAAGCGTTATTTTGGCATCCTCTGTATATCTATGATGAAATAGACTAGATCAGGAATAAATATAATTATATATAATAATGTATAATTATGTATAATAATGAAAGTATTATAACCAATAAGGATGGGCTGGCTCAGCACAGGAGCTTACATCTATAAGACCAGGACTTTTAGAGGCTCAGTCAGGAGGATTGGTTGAGGCCAGGAGTTTGTGACCAGCCTGAGTAATCCAGCAAGACCCCATTTCTACAAAAAATGTTTTTAAGTTGCCAGGTTTGGTGGCATGTGCCTATAGTTCTTTCTAGCTGAGGGAGGCAGAGATAGGAGGCTCTCTTATCCCAGGAAACAGATGGTGTTAATAGAATTGTTTAGTGGTTTGAATAAGTATAATCAGATTCTTACCTTATTCAACATATCAAAATACATTTCAGTTATGAAAAACTAAATATGGAAAACCAAACCATGACAGGAGGGTAGGGGGGAAGAAAAGAAACTAGAAGTAAATATATATCAAACTTTTGGAAGGTAGGATTACCTTCTAAACATAAAAATAGCAAAAGAAATTCTAAAGAAAAAACAGATTTGACAAACGTTTAAAAAGTAAACCTTTTGGTTGTCAAAAATACATTCAGAACTTTAAAGAAAATAAAAAAATTGGTAAAGAATTTTAATTAATAAAAGAAAGGTTAGTATCAAATAACATATAAATTAATAAGAAGAATTCTAGGCTCGGCTCCTGTACTCAGAGGTTCAAACCCGGCCCGGGGGCCTGCTAAACAACAATGACAACTACAACAAAAAAATAGCTGGGTGTTGTTGCAGGTGCCTGTAGTCCCAGCCTCTTCAGAGGCTGAGGCAAGAGGATTGCTTAACCTCAAGAGTTTGGGGTTCCTGTGATCTGTGATGCCATGGCACTCTACCGAGGGTGACATAGTGAGACTCTGTCTCAATAAATAAATAAATAAATAAAAAGATTTATACACAAAGATATTTATAATAATATTACTTATAGATGAACAGAGAAAAGATTAAATAAACTAAGTTAAGTTTCTAGGATGGAATATTATGCAGGTTTTAAAAGTTACATCTAGTGTAAACATATGATTATATAAGCTGGGGGAAAAATAGCACACAGGAATTATACATAAAACATATAAAACAAACAAATGTGTGCGGAGCCCCCCCCCAAAAAAATGATTAAAAGAAAAACTCCAAAAACATCACCAGTGATTGTAATTGGGTGGTGGGAATATGAGTGAATTTTGTTCTCTGCTTACTTTTCCATATTTTCCAAAAATTTTAAAATAAGCACACACTATTTTTATAATGAAAAGAAAAACATGATTATTGCTTTTTAAGTTCCTAGCCTGTGCCCTAGGGACTGTATGAAGCAGCAATGACAAGAACACACAAACAAAAACAAGTGTATAAATTCAGCTGACAGACTATTTACAGTGGTGTAGATAAAAAAAGGGTAAAATGCATAAGGTATCATGGGTACTAAGAAGACATATATACAGGGTACATGGGTAGTATTTATATATTGATGTGTGGGTATGGGGAATGAGTGCTTCTCTTCCACTTATAGAGTTTTTAGGGAGGATGTTATACTTCCTCCTGCCTAAAAAGGATTTGAATGATGGAAGGGAGGGGAATATGGTGAAATATCAGAAACATATTTCTGTTTCCAGGTGTTTGGTGTGGAAGTCTTAAAGTTGGGACTGAGATGAGTAATAAAAGTTGTGACAAAAAAAAAGAGAAGTAGATATCCGGTAAAGAGACCGTCATTGCCAAAAAAGGCAATTTGCCAATTTGCCTTAAAGAGGAAGATGTAAGAACCTAAAAAGCAATATGTCAGAAAGCACACTTGGCCTTGGAGCTCAAGTGGTGCTGGGTAGGCGGGGCAAATTTGGATAGGAAGTGATTGTAAAATATGAGAAAGGGTATGCAACCATCTGTGTGTATCTATTATTATCTCCTTGATCTGGGCTTCCTTCTCTTATTATGATCACACACCCACCATCTCATCTCAGGGGTTTCACAAACATAACAGCCCACCCTTAGAATAAACCGTAACGCACATCAATTTGCATGCTTCAGTTGGTGAGAGTGGTGACCTTTAGAAGGTCCCCAAGATGGTAGTGACATAAAGCAGGGAAGTAACTGTTTTACAAAAATCTGTTTCCCTCTATTTCTCCATTCTGTTTCTAGGGTCAATGCAAGTATTTTTGCAGTTGAATGGAATAGCAGCTTCTAAGAAATAAAAAACAGATGTTAGAGGAAGGCATTCCAGGGTGAGTCAGGAGAAGTCGTGAGGGTACTCTGTGTTCACAGCTTGCCCTACGCTTTTCCTTGCTGCAATCTTGATAGATGCCTGCATCCCTAACTCTGCCTAGGAAGCACCAAGGCTATAGTAGTTCTAAAAATGTCAAACTACATTCTACTCTCAAGCCTGCATGTCCTATGGAAGTAAAAGGAAAGAAAAGCTTGGTTGATCTCAAAAGGAGTACTCTTAGGTAAAGGAACATATTCTTCTCCATTCACTTCTCAGATCCAGAAAAATATGTACATATACGCTACTTATGGGTAAACATTAATCATATAAAACCAACCTGTTAAAACAGAACCAAGTCTAAATTTTCACAACTTTTTGTTTACTAAAGTTGTTCAGAATCAAGTGAAGTTGTTTTACCTTAAAAAAATGTAATACCCTTTGGACAGTAATATTAAACATAATAAGTATCATATTTCTTACAAATGTTAGCAAAGATTTCTATTGGAACTTAGCCAGATCACATTCTTAAACATTTGTGGCATGCATTTTTCAAATAACATGCAATTGATGGCACCAAATTACAATTGATGTACAATTGTACCTGCATTTTTGTTATATTTTTGAAACAGAATAGACATGATTGTGCTCTAAATTGAGGTAAGTTGACCACCCAAGAGACTGTAACAAACTGGTCAACATACAGACATGGTCAACATAAGGAACTAGGCCTACTGTACTGATATGTACATTTGGTTCATGTCCAGTCTATGAAAATTAGGTCAACTTAAGGAGATAGTCAATGTAGGGAGGTGGTCAGCTATGGAGGTTCTACTGTACAGATAAAATGTGTTTATATAAAGAGATGATAACTTTATAATAATTTTAAAAAAAGCATTCCTAATTTGCTTAAAAAGTGTTTACATTTCTTAGGCAGGCATGGTGGCTCACACCTGTAATCCTAGCACTCTGGGAGGTGGGGGCAAACAGATCGCTTGAGCTCAGGAGTTCAAGACCGCAAGACTGAGACCCTGTCTCTACTAAAAAATAGAAAAAATTAGCTGGGTGTTGTGGCAGGTACCTGTAGTTTTAGCTACTTGCTACTTGGGATGCAGAGTCATGAGGATCACTTGAGCTCAAGAGTTTGAGGTAGTTGTGAGCTATGATGATGCCATGGCACTCAACCCTAGCACGACCGAGTGAGGCTCTGCCTCAAAAAAAAAAAATGTGTTTACATTTCTTTTGGCCAGAGGTTCTGTTGAAGTGAAGACATTAACTTGAGTTAGTATGGCATTCCTTTACAATGTTCTACTGTGTACACCTTCCTTTTACTGTGGGTAATATAAAAAAGCATAAAAAGTTTTTCCAATCTATATCTCTATATATTTACTTGTGAATAATTCTTTTCCTGACATTCAGCTATTTTACTATCTATTGCTGAGAAACTGCCCCAAAACTTAGTGGCCAAAAGTGACTGAAACCATTTTATAAGTTGCTCATGGTTCTGCTGTGTGGGCAGCGCTGAAAGGGATAAGCTTGTTTTTAACCTCGTGTGCCATCAGTCAGGGGGGCTGCTGGAATGGGCCATAAGTTTAGGGGTATCTCTGTTCTCAAGGTCTGCTGGATTCCTTGTCCTCCGTGCGATCTCTTCATGTGGTTAGTTAGCTTGGGTTTCCTCAAACCATGGTGATCTCAGTTTAATCTGACTTCCCAGAGCACAAAACTGTTGCCAGGCACTCTCAAAGCTTAGGCTTCTTATTGGCACAGTGCCATTTTTGCAGCTTTGTACTGGTTAAAGCAGGTCAGGAAGCCCCAGCCCCAATGCAGTGTGGGAGGGGAACTCCACAAGAGTGTGAATACCAGGAGACATGGTTCATTGGGGGCCATCTTTGGAAGCTAGTTACTACGTCAATGTTTATGAAAAAAATTCCATAAACATTAAACCGAGTCTATTTCCTATCAAAAAACCAGAAGCAAAATAATGTTCAACTTGTCTTTTACAATTTGACCATACAGAAGTCTATACGCAGATCTTTCTGATTTTTCCACGATCTCTCCCAAATATGCCTCATTCAAATTCTTTCAGCACTGCAGTCTCCTCATTAAGTTTTAGCATCAGCCTCATCTAAACTAAATGTTTTCAGATGTTTGAATTCCAAAATTCAGAAAAATTAAGACATAACTAATTTACTCTAGATATTTACATGCAATCAACATTAATTTCTTAACTGCTAGGAACATCTTAAAAATGTTCTGTCTGCTATCACTCTTGCTTTGCAAAAGAAATGTTTGTTTGTTTTTTTTTAAAGTAGTAAAGAGAATTTCAGACTCAAGGACAGTCCTAAACTAGACCTAGTTACTTTGTGAAAACTTATGTCTTTATTCTTCTCAGTTTGCTGAGAGTTATGAAAATCCCACCAAAGACAGCCACTGCTTCTAGGCCCCAGTGTTTGAGAACCTTTAGTCAATCCAGTGTTACTGAGCATTATGAAGTCCCTTTTCATTCTAACCTGCAAGAATCATTTCACATCTTTCTCCATCTTTCTTGTAATCATAGTGAACACACTGCAAATTCTATAACTCTTTTAAGCAGAATCATTTAAATTTGTGTGAAGGCAAAAAATACAATTGTTAAATACTTTTCACTCTATTAGGATTGGATAGTGTTAGCATAGTCAATAGTTATGAGTGGGGATTCTGTAGTTATTAAGAGATTATTTCCGTTCCAACCTGTGTCTTTCATAACCTTGAGCAAGTAAGGTTTCTGCACCTGTTTCCCGTTGATGGTGTAGTTTTAAGGAGATATTATGGACAAAGTATATGGAGTAGGGCCTAGCACATAGTAAGCATTTTGAAAAATTAATATTATATTCTTGGTCAGTTGCAGTAAATCATGTTTGTAATCCCAGAACTTTGGGAGGCTGAGGTAGGAGGACTGTTTGAGCCCAGGAGTTCGAGACTAGCTTGGGCAACATAGTAAAAAATTAGCTAGGTGAAGTGACCTGTACCTGTAGCCTTAGCTACTTGGGAGCCGGAGACAGGAGGATCCTGTGAGCCTGGGGGTTCTGGGGTGCAGTAAATTATGATCACATCACTTCACTCCAGCTTGGATAACAAAATAAAATCCATCCTCCCCACCCCCTGCAAAGTTAACATGAGTGATTTCAGGCTGGGCATGGTGGCTCATGACTATAATCTCAGCACTCTGGGAGGCCAGGGTGGGTGGATTGCTTGAGCTCAGGAGTTTGAGACCAGCCTGAGCAAGAGCAAGACCCCGTCTCTGAAAATAGCTGGCTGTTGTGGCGGGCACCTGTAGTCCCAGTTACTTGGGAGGCTTAAGCAAGAGGATCACTTGAGCCTGAGTTTGAGACTGCTGTGAGCTATGACACCATAGCACTCTACCAAGGGCGACAAATGGAGACTCTGTCTCAAAAAAAGAGTGATTTCAAATGTTCACAATGTTTTTAAAGAGTTAGCCATAATGGGTTGGCACCTATAGCACAGTGGTTATGGCGCCAGCCACATACACTGAGGCTGGTGGGTTTGAACCTGGCCTAGGCCAGCTAAACAACAATGACAACGGCAACACCACCAACAAAAATAGCCTGGCATTGTGGTGGGTGCCTGTAGTCCCCAGCTATTTGGGAGACTGAGGCAAGAGAATTGCTTAAGCCCAAGAATTTGAGGTTGTTGTTATGAGCTGTGATGTCAGGGCACTCTACCAAGAGCGACACAGTGAGACTCTCTCAAAAAAGAAAAAAAAAAAGAGTCACAATTAGATGATAGAATTTTAAAATTGGAAGATAACTTTAATGTTGTATCATTTGGCTTTATTACAGATGAGGATCTTTTTATTTAAAAAATTAATATAGAGTGCATCTGTCGTATAGTTAAAGACAACTATTGATGTGTTACAATCATCAGAAAAGTCTTGGCCAGATAAGGTGGCTCATGCCTATAATCCCAGCACTTGAGAGGCTGTGGCAGGTGGATTGCCTGAACTTACAGGTTTGAGACCAGCCTGAGCAAGAGCCAGACCCCATCTCTAAAAATAGCCAGGTGTTGTGGCAGGCACCTGTAGTCCCAGCTCCTCAGGAGGCTAAGGCAAGATGATCGCTAGAGCCCAAGAGTTAAGAGGATGCTGTAAGATATGACTCCATGGCACTCTACCAAGGGTAGAGTGAGACTTTGGGGGGAAAAAAGAGAATAGTTTTGTAGGTAAGTAGAATATATAGACCCCACATATATTACTAGTAACTCTGTGGGGTTGGTTATCACTCCCACTTAATATTTATCAGTGCCACTACTATATTGTCTTGGCTACCTGTACTTTTTCTTGTGTCCAAATGAAAAGCAACATAATATTTGCAGTTCTCTGAGAAACAGCAAAATTCCTAAGAATACCTAAAAATGGTAATAAAAAAAGGACAAGCAGGGTTTAGGAAATGTATTTTAGGGCAACTGCCAGATTTATTTTAAGCCCTATGCTTAAAAATAAATCTAATTCACATGATTTAAAATATTGGAGCCAAGAAAACTCACTGCAAAGGCATTTATCCAAATACCTGAAGTTTCTCTCTGTGTCTATGCTATGATTTTTGTGAACTTACTTCCATCTTGATTTTGTAACTAAATATTTCTTGTATCTAATAAAATAAAAATAGAAAGATATTTTGCAAACAGAATATTTTCCTAATCTCTGACTTCCATCACAAGGTTGATGGACTAAGATTCTGTATAACGCTTTTTATATAGAAAGACGATTGGGTTCATCTGTAGCATTTTTCTAAATGTGGGGTAAAATATCCACATATTTTATTTCTAGCGATATGTAGTTTCACCTCTGAGCAAAAATAAAGATGGATTGAATTAAAGATTAATTAGAAATAAATCAAGAAAGATTTCCTACTGAAAGCAGTGAGGAACATTATCAGCAGGTTGAATAAGTTCTTCCACGACGTTTACTGAAGCAACTGAACTAGGAGGAAATGCCCCTTATTCTCATGTCCTACATTAGTTCTGATAAAAATCACAATTCTAAGTTTTTCCGAATGTTTTATTTGAAATGGTAGCATTACACTCCAGGAGAGAACTGCAGTGAGGATGTTAACAACGTGAAAAAACTAATATGAAGGACTTAAGGTTTTAATGAGAATGTTTACTTCCATTGACTATCTCTTGCAAAGGCGGTATTTTAATTCTCCCCTGACATACACTCTCGGCCTGGGAGGGTGAGCATTGTGCTTCGTTATTTTCCTACTGACTAGCCAACAAGTTAGACGCTGTGGGGTTCAAGGAAGGCTAACGATGGGATACCACCGAAACCTAATCCCCACTGTGCTAAAATGCTGGTACCTGCCGCCGATAAAAAGGTTATCTTGCCTAAGAACGAACCTATCTCCATGATAACAAGAATAACAAGCACTCTTTCCTAACCAGAATTCTCCTGACTGGCTGCAGCTTAGAGGAAACAGAACTAGGGCAGCAGCTAGGACAGCGAGTAGAAGTAGGGAGAGCTCCGTCTTCATCCGGACCTCCATAGCAGCTCCAGAGCCCTGCGTGGCTCCCCAAAGCTGGCCCGGGAGGGGACTGAGTCACGGCCGCACCCGCTCGGCTCCTCCCAGCCGCCCGCCCTCTGCCCCAGCCAGCACAGCCTCCGGCGCGGCCCGACCCCGCCCTGCGGAGGCGCCGGCGCGCGCGCGCGCGCGCGAGGCCGGGCTTGTTCCCCTTCCGACTGTCCGCGCCCCGCATGCGCAGTCCGCGCCGGCGGTCTCCGTTTGTTTGAACAGGAAGGCGGACATATTAGTCCCTCTCTGCCCCCCTCGCCCCACCCCCCAGGCATTCGCCGCCGCGACTCGCCCTTTCCCCTGCCGGGACGCAGCCCCTCCCAGTAGCTCCCCATCAGCAGCGGTAGGGACCAGACTGTCGTCTTCCTCACTGCCTGCTCTTCAGCCTGTGCTCTCCTAAGTCTCCATCGGGCACCGACCTCGCCCTGCCCCGGCCGGACACCGTAGCAGCAACCCCAACATCAACCGGACAAAATGAGACAGTGAGGCTTCCCCGCGGGGACCAGCTCTTCCTCAAGACGGATCGGTGCGTCAGGCCAGGCCAAATAGAGCCGGGGATGCGGGGCTAGACCGCCTACAGCGCCTCTTGAGTGGAGCGGGCCCGGCCCGTGGCCCGAGCGGCGGCTGCAGCTGGCACAGCTCCTCACCCGCCCTTCGCCTTCGCCTTTCCTCTTCTCCCTCCCCTGCTGCCCCGAGGAGTTTCCACCCTACTTCTCTTTCTCTCGCCTCTCCTGCCCATCTCGGGACGGGGACCCCTCCATGGCGACGGCGGCGGGGGCCCGCTAGGCTGAAGCACCTCGCCGGAACGACGAGGCTAGCGGCGACGGCGTTGTCGGCTGTCGCGAAGGGCTGCCGGGTGGGATGCGACTTTGGGCGTCCGAGCGGCTGTGGGTCGCTGTTGCCCCCGGCCGGGGGTCTGGAGAGCGGAGGTCCCCTTAGTGAGGGGGAGGAGGGGGAACTGGGCGCACCTGGTGACCCAGAGGTTCCGGCTCCTCAGCCCCGCGGCTACGAACCCACCACGGAGGAAGTTGGTTGAAATTGCTTTCCGGGCTGGTGCTGGTACAAGGGTATTGTCACTGTAGCAGCAACATGTCGACTGGGGACAGTTTTGAGACTCGATTTGAAAAAATCGACAACCTGCTGCGGGATCCCAAGTCGGAAGTGAATTCGGATTGTTTGCTGGTGAGTAGTACTTTTGCTTGTTTGGGGTTCTAAATGTATTGCGTTCAGTCTAGTTAGCTGCAAAAGAAAGTCTCAGGTGTGTATGTTCATCTTGGAGAACACCAGGTTTCTGTTCGCGGAGAATCTTGGAATATCTTTAAGATCTCGTGGCATGGCCTTATTTACCGTTTCACTAGCTCTGTACTACTCTCTGAACTTAATTCTGACTCATTTTATGAGTGCAGGCATCATAAAAAGTTACCACGTAAACATTACTACGTAGTTTGTTGAATGGCGATCGTGGCAATATTAATCTTCCTGATTGGTTTGACAGTAACATTGGAAAAGACTACTTTGCATTTATGCGCTTTAGCTCCTAGGAGTTTAGTTTTTAGACTTGAAAGTGACAATGGAGAATCGATATTGAGGAAGTGATTTTTGAGCCAAAATGTCATAGGTGGCTTGAGTATGAAGGAACTTTTTACTGAACTATTTACAGTAAGAACCCAAGATAACGAACTGATCATAGGTCATCACAATAGTAATTCCTTTTTCAGTATTGTTGGTTTCAAAAGCACCAGATAATATAGCTGCTTTTTTTTGGTGGTGTTGTACATAACATTGTCACTTTTAACATATTCTGCAGAGCTTTAATATGTTCAGTACTTGATAACATATACAATTATCTGTAAATGATTGAGGAGTTCTTGAGTTTGGTCACTTTCCCCTAAAACTAATGGTTGTCTGTTAAAGAAGTTTCTGAACAACTAAAAGTTATATTTCTATTTTAGTCCAAACAAAACCACATAATCTGTTAAGTTCAGGGAGTGTGTATGTGCATATGTGTATATGGATAGGATTTTACAGTATCTTCAATGAAACAATGTTAGACATGCACAATTTGGGGGATTAACATTAAGGAAACAATAATGCTGTTCAAAGAAATAATAGCATTCAAAAGTTCCATCTTGAATCAGAGGAAAATTATACAGATTGTTTAAAGTTAACATGCATTTCAGTTACTCTAAAAACCTGCATATTTTTTTGATATGTGTGGGTTTTCCAAGAAGGTTTTTTCCCAAAGCTTTCAGGATTACTCTAAGCATCCTCAACTGTGAAATTAGGAGTACTGCGGGTTATCTGAAATGTCTCACCCACATTATAGATGTTCTTCCTATTAAGAAACAATAAAGATACATTTTAAAACTTTTATTTAAGATACAATTATTATTTATTAAGTGAAATAAATGGAAGGAGTTAGAACAACTTCTAAAGGATCTAATTCATCTTTTTAATATTTATACAGTTTCCATATATCTAATTTTTTTTTTTTTTTTGAGGCAGAGCCTCAAGCCATCACCCTGGGTAGAGTGCTGTGGCATCACAGCTCACAGCAACCTCCAACTCCTGGGCTCAAGCTAGTCTCTTGCTTCAGCCTCCCAAGTAGCTGGGACTACAGGCGCCTGCCATAATGCCCGACTACGCCATCATTGTTGTTTGGCTGGCCCAGGCTGGATTCAAACCCGCCAGCTCAGGTGTATGTGGCTGGCGCCTTAGCTGCTTGAGCCACAGGCGCCGTGCCCATATATCTAATTTTATTTTGCTTTTTGTCCTCCTTATTCCATGAAATGATGTTATAAGGAGAATTTAGTAACTTTTTTTCTTTAGTTATCTTCTAGCTTTTTTATTTATTTTTTGAGACAGAGTCTCACTCTGGCAGCCTGACTGGGATGCCGCGGCATTATAGCTTACAGCAACCTCAGTTCTTGGCTTAAGCTATCCTCTTGCCTCAGTTTTTCTAGTTTTAGTAAAGATGGGTCTTGCTATTGCTCAGGTTGGTCTTGAACTCCTGAGCTCAAGTGATCCATCCACTTCGACCTTCCAGAGTGTTAGGATTACAGGCATGAGCCACTGCGCCCCACTAACTTCTTGGTATAGCTTCATTTGGTGGGAACTTTAGCAGATATTTATTAATATGTGGACAGTACAAGGTAATGTAAGTCATGAACTGTTTCTTTTAGAGGCCAATCTATTTAGGACAGCGGTTCTCAACCTGCGAGTAATGACCCCATTGGGGTCGAACAACCCTTTCACAGGGGTCGCCTAATATCAGATATTTACATTACGATTCATAACAGTAGCAAAATTACAGCTATGAAGTAGCAACGAAAATAATGTTATGGTTGGGGGCCACCACAACATGAGGAACTGTATTAAAGGGTCGCTGCATTAGGAAGGTTGAGAACCACTGATTTAGGAAGACAAGCATAAGCTCACATTCATATACAGAAACAAAGCAAAACATTTAATGAATTCAGTAAATGTGATAAATTCCAATCATTGTGAGTTGAGAGGGCCAAGGTGAGTTATGGAGGTTGGATAGGAATTACATAGAGGATATTGGGGATGGGAGGGTAGAGGATAACAAGAATAGAGGGTGGAGGCACATGTTTAGGGAAATGGGAGAAGGTAAAGTTGGAAGGATAGATTGGGCTTAGGTTGTGGAGGATTTGATTTGCTAGGAGAAGTTTCAATTGTAGTGTGTTTGAGCCATGAAATATTTATAAATAAGACTATGCCAGGATGAATGAAGAAGATGAATCTTGTATTTGTGTACATCTTGTATTCAGTGTGTACAGATGTGTACAAGATGGATTAATGTGGTATAAGACTGGAGAAAAGATGAGTGGGATTGGGAAGGGTTTTTTTTTTTTGAGACAGAGTTTCACTTTGTCGCCCTTAGTAGACTGCCCTGGTGTCTCACCTCACAGCCACCTCCAACTCCTGGGCCTAGGCAATTCTCTTGCCTCAGCCTCCAGAGTAGCTGGGACTACAGGCGCCTGCCACAACACCCAGCTATTTTTTTGTTGCAGGTTGGCGGGGGCCAGGTTTGAGCCCACCACCCTTGGTATGTGGGGCCAGTGCCCTACCCACTGAGCCACAGGTGCCGCGGGGTTTTTTTTTTTTTAATTTTTGCTTTTTGACCTCCTTTATTCCATGAAATGATGTATAAGGAGAATTTAGTAACTTTTTTTCCTTTAGTTGTCTTTTAGCTTCTTTATTTTTTTGACGCAGAGTCTCACTCTGGCGGCCTGACTAGAGTGCCGTGGCATTGTAATGGTCCAGAAATGTTTGAACCCCAAAATTGGGGATTAAGAATGAGAAAGGAAGAATTGATGGAACTTAATTGGCAGGGTTGGGGAGAAGAAGGAGCAACCAAAGAGAGAGGCAAAAGTCAAATGACTTCTCAAAAATTATGAGCCTGGATTTTAAGGAGAATGGTGAAAATGTAATAGCAAAGTCAGGTTGGAAGTCACTTGGGAAGAATAGGCTTACAGATGAATTCAGTTTTGGATTTGTTGTATTTGAGGGTATAATGAGACCACTCTGAAGAAATGACCTATAGACTCTTGGAGATACAGAACTGAGCTCATGATTACGGATAATGATTTGTAAATCATTTGCACAAAAGTGAAAGTTGAAATTGATAAAATGATAAAGGGATCAACTGAGAGAACTGAGGGTGAAAGATGAAGATTTTAACTGAGAAAGAACTGAGGGTGAAAGATGAAGATTGGATAAAGAGAAAGACTAAAGGGGATAAACGATCAAGGTCTTCAGAGTTAGGACAGCCAGGTATCATGGAGTCCAAGACTATTTTTTTAACCATTTTGTTATTTTATTTATTTGTTTACTTTTTTTGAGACAGAGCCTCAAGCTGTCCCCCTGGGTAGAGTGCAGTGACATCACAGCTCACAGCAACCTCTGACTCCTGGGCACAAGCAAGTCTCCTGCCTCAGCTTCCCAAGTAGCTGGGACCACAGGCACCCGCCACAACACCTGGCTATTTTTTGGTTGCAGCCGTCATTGTTATTTGGCAGGCCTGGGCTGGATTTGAACCCGCCACCTTAGGTGTATGTGGCTGGTGCCTTAGCCACTTGAGCCAACAGGCCCTGAGCCAAGTCTATTTTTTTTTTTGAGACAGATGTCTCAAGCTGTTGCCCTGGGTAGAGTGCTGTGATATCATAGCTCACAGCAACCTCAGACTCTTGGGCTTAAACTATTCTCTTGCCTTAGCCTCCCAAGTGGCTGGGACTACAGGTGCCTGCCATAATGCCTAGCTATTTTTTTTTTTTTGGTTGTAGTTGTCATTGTTTGGCAGGCTGCAGGCTAGATTCAAACCTGCTAGCTCCAGTGTATGTGGCTGGCGCCCTAGCCGCTGAGCTACAGATGCCAACCTGAGTCCAAGACTTCTAAAAAGTATTTTGAAAAGAGAATAGTCACCAGACAAGATTTGGTTATTTTTTTTCTTCTTGTAATCTTATGGCCATTTATTCTGTTTACATCCGCAGCTATTTATTGATAGCTTTTACTGAAAACTTTTTATTACAATACTAATCTGAACTGGGTAAAAATGGAATTTTTCTTTGGAAACAAGAATCCTTTTTCCTGTTTTGTAGTAGTATCTAGGATACATTTTTTTTTGCATAATATTGTATGTTTATCATCGCATGTTCATTTATTCATTCTACCATTTAGAATGACCAATCAGGTGACTTCACTTCTGTTCTTTATATATTTTATGTGTGTGTGTACATATATAAATATGAACATGTATACTTATATAAATTTATATTTTAAACAGTCACAATGAACAAGTGAGCATGTTCATATTCTCCACTATCTGGACTTTGGACTTCTCATATATTATAGGGACAGTACTCCTTTAATAATACTTACCTTTCTCTATTATTTTGACCTCAGCTGATTTAACTGATACTTTGAGTATATATTATGTGCCATATGCAATACTCCAGTTCTGGGTTTTTTTTTGTAATCTCAAAAAATGATATTGTCACTTGTTTATTTTCCACTTCCTTCTCCACTACCTTTACTAGATTCATTCTCAAAAATGGAAGTTCCTTAAACCTCTTGGTTTTCAGAATAATTTCCTGGCAAGTCTTTTTAAACCACCTTCCCCACAGAACAGCTTTTTCATTGAGATACTAATGATGAATATTACAGGTTGTGTATACTTAATCTAAAATCTGAAATTCTCCAAAATCTTAAACTTTTTGAGTACTGACTTGATGCTACTAGTGGAAAATACCATCTCTGACAGGTTACAGTCAAAATTCAGTCAAATTTTTGTTTCAAGCACAAAATTACTAAGAATATTGTGTAAGATCACGTTCAGGCTTTATGTACAAGGTATATATGAAACATAAATGAATTTTGTGTTAGATTTGGGTCCTATCCCCAATATATTTCATTATGTATATGCAAATGCTTTACAATCTGAAAAAATTCAAAATGCGAAGTGCTTCTGGTCCCAAGTATTTCAGATAAGGGATAGTAGCTGTAAAATAATGTAGCTGGATGAAACCCGATAAGATGCTGCTTAACCTTTTCTTGAACACTTATAATTTATTTCAATAACTAAATGAGTTCATTTTTCATATTATAAATATAAATGCTAAGGTAGTCTGCAAATACTAAGGCCTATTTTGAAAACCCATTTACTTGTTTCCTGGGTCATTCAAATTACTCAACCTTAGTTTTCTGTAAGTCGGATTATTTCTAATGTCTTAATGGTTCTCTTTCATACTGTTCATGTTGTAGTTATTTTAATGATTATCCCTTTTCTGTCTTCTTTACCATAGAATCTATTTTATCTAGGGCTTATAAACATTTATCATTGATTTTGAGTACCTCTGAAGACAGAGTATGGATAGAGTTTAATTAAATCTGTTCAATCTCTGCAGGGGAAAAATGCTTAGGAGTTGTAAATTTATAGAGAAAAAAAGCAAAATGGGTAGGAGGGTTAAGGATATATATTTGTTGTGAAATTTGATACACATTTTATAAAAATATAGCTATCCTACATGTAGCATGTTTATTAGCACACCGCTCAGGCTGCCAGTTAAGAACATGACCTTTCTTACCAAGTATCGTCAAGCTGGTGGAGGTATAGCAACTGGTGGGTGGAAGAGAAGTTAGGGAACCAATATTAGCTGGAATAGTGCATGCCCTTTTGTGGCATATTTGTTACTACCATTTCTCATTAGGCAGTTTTCCAAATGCAAATGAAGTTCCTGGTGTCAGTCTTTGAATTTTTCTTATTTTATTTGTTGAGACAGAGTCTTACTTTGTTGCTTTTTTTCTTTTTAATATTTTTAATTTTTTTTTTACACTTTGTTGCTTTTGGTAGAGTGCTGTGATGTCATAGCTCATAGCAGTCTCAAACTCTTGGGCTCCAGCGATTCTCTTGCCTCAGCCTCCCAAGTCGTTGGGACTTCAGGCACCTGCCACAACGCCTGGCTATTTGTTTTGTTTTGTTTTATTTTGTTTTAAGAGATAGGATCTCACTCTTGCTGAGGCTGGTCTTGAACTCTTGAGCTCAGGCAATCCACCTACCTCGGCCTCCCAGAGTACTAGGATTACAGGCATGAGCCATCACGCCCCATGTTTTTCTTCCTTTAAATTCTCTTTTCTTGGGCTGCTTTGACTTAGTGCTTTCTTTCCTTCCTTTCTTTCTTTCTTTTTTTTTTTCATTTAAAAAAAATTTTTTTTTTTTTTTTTTTTTGGAGAGACAGAGTCTTACTTTATTGCCCCCAATAGAGTGCTGTGGTGTCACACAGCTCACAGCAACTTCCAACTCTTGGGCTTAGGCGATTCTCTTGTCTCAGCCTCCCTAGTAGCTGGGACTACAGGTGTCTGCCACAACACCGGGCTATTTTTTTGTTGTTGCAGTTCACCTGGGGCCGGGTTTGAACCTGCCACCCTTGGTATATGAGGCTGCCCTCATTTAAAAATTTTTTATTTCAAAATGGAAAGAAGGAGTTAAAGAGGAGGTCACTGGTGGCCCCATGACCTAGTGCTTTTTTATTTTTCACTGCTGTCTTCTTTTTCTCCATACCTCATAGGCCTTTAACACTTATCTTTCTCTTCACACCTTTGGAAAAGATCATGATACCCAAATCTTTATTTTTAGTCTTTTATCTTTTTTCAAGTCTTAAATATCTGACTGCCTTCTAGGCACCTCCTACTCAGATGTCATTTTATCACTCAAACTTGGATGTCATTTTATTGCTTAAATTCCTCATGTCCCAAAACAAGCTTTCCTTCCATAAATTTAACTGTTTAGTCATCAACTTCTCTACTGTCTCTGACACTAAACTGGAATTTCTGTTGTTAACTTTTCTGACAGTCCTAGTCCACATATTTGGTTATTACAAAATATGCCTTGCTGGTTGAATTGATCATCTTTGGGGTTGTAGTGGAATGAAAAGACCAGAAGTCGTTAAATCTTTGGAGCTTAAAGCTATATCTCTGCCAGTGTTCATGATTTATGAGTTAATAGGTGTTACCAATATCAGTTGCATATCTGGTTAGTTTGGACCGTTCCCCACCCCCCCAACCCCAACGGGCACTGGGACCAACGATCACCACCTGCCCAGGTACCAAACAGTTATGCTTCTAAAAATCTCTTGATGTTGATTCCACACGAAGAGCAGTTGAGTTACCTCACATGTGCCACTCTGGACCAGTTTTGATGTTAGTATGTTGCAGGAACTTATAAAAAAAAAAGTTACTTTCCTGATTCATTCATTCATTTAGCAAATCTTGTGTAAGGTCTAAACTTGGATTCAGATCTAGGCTTTGCTGTGTACTAGAAGTTGCTGAAGGATTTTAGGTGAATTATTTTAACCTCTCAATGCCTGTTTTATCTTCTGGAAAATAAGTGAGGATAATAGTAACTACATTATTGCAATGATAAATTATATAGGCAAAGCAGTGATTACAGCTTTTGGCATTTACTAAGCATTTGGTAATTGGTAACTTACTGTAATATTTATAATATTTCTATTAGATGCTAGTCATGGTGCTTAGGCTGGAATTGATACTTACTGTCTTCTGTAAAGTACACAGTAATATATCTGGTACCTCAGTCTGCTCTTAAATTCATAATCTAGTCCAGCATTATTAAACCATCCAAGCTAGCTGTAACTGAAAGCAGATTCAATAGAATGGAGTGTGGCTTTTAACGACTATTTATTCACTTAGTCTTGGTATCTATCTACTTTGCGCCAGGGGTTTAGATTGATATAAGAGGCAATTGGAAGCCAATTTGTGGAGATTTAGTTGTTATCTTGTTCTCTTTCTGTGTTTCTTTTATACTCTGAGTATGTGTTCAGTAAGTAGGGACTCTTGCACGATAGCCCTGTGGTTGTGTACAGAAGTGGCTCAGAGCTGAGACGTGAATTGGGTCATTCATTAATCCCTTAGTCAGAAATGTTTCTAATCCAGAAGAAGGAACCACAGGTAAAATTTTATGTTGAATAAAGTGTAAATTCTCACTTTTACATTGGATTTTGCATATCTTCACACTTAGTTTTACTTTATGATTGTTTTTTTGTTTGCTTATTTTTTGTTTTTGGAGACAGTCTTACTCTGTTGCCTAGGCTAGAGACTGCTCCTGGGTTCAAGTGATCCTTGTGCCCCAGCCTCCCGACTGGGACTCATAAGCACTCATCTAATTTTTTTATTTTTAGTAGAGATAGGATCTTGCTTGGGATCAGCCTGGTCTCAAACTCCTGAGCTTAAGAAATCTTCCCACTTGGCCTCCCAGGGTGCTAGGATGACAGGCATGAGTCACTGTGCCTCTTTAAGTTTTGGTGTTATGAATATTATGGTGAAAATTATAGATTCTGTTATGATAAATGATAGAAAAGCCCATATATTAGGAAATATTACATACGGCATTTTGATGCTGAAGATAATCCCCATTCCTACTAAAAATGGGGTGTATCTCCTTAGTTTAAGTTCGTAGCATAGCTGTTGGATGCCACACACATGTACAAGAAAGTGAACAGATATTTTACTGCAGTTCGCAGTAGAAAATATTTATTTTTAAAAAAATGCTATTTGCATGATACAGTGAAAATAAAACTGGACTGGAAATTCAGAGCATTAGTGTAGTCTTGTTTTGCTGTTAAACTAAGTGACCAAGTAAATTTTTTCTTGTTTGGACTTCATTTTCCCTATTTGTACAACAAAGATGTGGACCAGGTAGTTTTCAATGTCCTTTCTGTCTCTATAAAAGTTATGTCAAGTTTTAAAATAAAAACTTCAAAAAATTGTCATGCTTTATTTATTATTTAAGTAATACTATTTCAACAGTTACATGATGCTGGGGTAGACGTGTTTGATAAGCGACTTATTTTTGATAAGTGTTGCTTTTGGAACTAGTTCCTAAACTAAATTTAATTGTAATATTTGGCATTTTATTTTTTGAATTTGTGACTTGTGTTCATAACTGTAGGGGTTTGCACTTTTTGAAGAGAAGGTGGTAATCTCTCATTTGTATATTTGTTAAAATGGATATAGTTCTCTAATACACCCACTCTCCTTATTTGGGATTATGAGATATGATGCAAATTTTTATTATAGTTCTGAAACAATTAGTAGAAAGTAGATATTCAAATTAATGTCCGAAGTCTGATTTCTCAGAGATACAAGAGGTTATTTTGTACTTGTATTATATTTTAAAAGGTAAGCTAATATATATGCCCTTTGTTATTGGTCCATACTTCCTATACCAGACTTTTGGCAATAAACTGAAATTTTTCTCAGATTCTTGTCTGAAACTAATTTTGTAACAGTGGACTATAGTTAACTCTTCTTTTTTCTCTTTGCTGTTATTCATTTACTTGATTAGTGTTTATTTGGTGTGTACTGTGTTTTAGGAACTCTGATATGCAATGGGGATACCATGGCGAGTCAAAACAAACATAAGCCCTGCTTTCATGGAATTTATAGTCTTAGGAAAAGGATTAATTAAATGTCTATCTACTAAGACAGATGTGGGGTAAGGCTTGAAGGGGTAAGAGATATGATCATGACTTTCCTTTAATGTTTGCTTTACTTGTAGTAAAGCAGTCTAAGTGTATAATTTTCAGATATGAGTCTGTAGATTGTCTGTATCAGATTTAACTTGAGGAACTTGTTAAAAATGGAATCTGGGCCCATGCCCAGACAAACAAAATTGGAATTTTCTGGGATGAGTCCTAGGATTCTGTATGAGATGTGGATTCTTAGACATAATCAAGATCAAAAAATACAGTTACAGTGGAAAAAACCTGGATTTTCATTTTGTTTGATAATTCAATAATTAAAAATTTCAAATATATGCAGAAGTAGGCAAAATAAGATAGAGAACCCCTCTTACCCAGATTCTGTAATTTTCAAAATTTTTTCCCACTTGATTTATCAGCCATTTTTTTTACCAAAATATTTTAAAGCAAATTCCAGATATTGACATTTCACCCTTACATAATTCAATAAGCATTTCTGGGAAAACAAAACAAAGCAAAGGACATTTTTTTACACAACCACAATAGCCATTATCATGCCTAACAAAATTATAGCTTTTACCATTATTAATTTCTGGTTCATATTTAGATTTCCCTGATTCTAAAACAAAGTCTTTTTTACAGTTGCTTTTTTAGAATCTGGAACCAAAGTCCACATGTCCCTTTTTTTATTAGGTCCTTTGAGAGTCTTTTAAATCTCTTTTTAATATAGAGAAGTCCCATTCCCCCAACTTTTCTAACCTTCTGCATGTCTTGTTGAAGAAACTAGGGCAGTGGTACGCCACAGGACTTTATTTCACATGCTGGGTTTTTCTATTACTGTTACCTTGTGATGTATCACTTCTTCTTGTGTCCTCCTATTTCCTACAAAATGATAGATCTAAAAGTTTGATGTAATTATTTCATGTTTTCAGTCAGGGGTACTTCATAGATTGTGTGTGTTTTCTTTTGCATCACATCAAGAGGTACATAATTTCTGGCCAACTGAGATTGACCATTCTTTCAGGTGGCAATAAACCGTGATAACTTCCTACGTCAAATCCCTCATTACCCTTTCATGTAATGATTCCATCCATACATTGATGATCTTTAGCTGAATCAGTTATTTTATTAGGGATGGCAAAAGCATGATTTTCTAATTCTCATTCCTTTAACATTTTTCATCTTTAATTCTCCTGGAACTTTCACTTAGCTTCTAGGGCTATTGACTATGAAATACAATGTGTGAAATCCAGGTTGAATACTTCAGTGTCTCCCTTTAATTGCTGCTTTTCAGAGTATTTGGAGCTTTACTTCATAGACCTGGCACCAGTTGGGTAAGTTTGAGGGAAGTTGAAGAAAAGGACTATTGGGCGGTGCCTGGGTAGGGCCCCAGCCTCATATACCAAGGGTTGCGGATTTAAACCTGGTCCCGGCCAAACTGCAACAAAAAATAGCCGGGTGTTGTGGCGGGTGCCTTTAGTCCCAGCTACTCCGCAGGCTGAGGCAAGAGAATCGCCTAAGCCCAGGTGTTGGAGGTTGCTGTGAGCTGTGATGCTATAGCACTCTACTGAGGGCAATAAAGTGAGACTCTACCTCTAAAAAAAAAAAGAAAAGGACCATTTATAGAGGTATAGAGAATATTTAAGGAAACCAATAGGGGTGATGCCCTACCTAAGGACCAGGAATAGAAAGGGAGCTGCTACCACCTCTAGGCCTGAAGGATCAAGGGAAGAGAGCGACTAGAGAGGGTAACTCTATGGGAGAGGGCTATCTGACAGAGAGGAGCATGATCTAGCATTAAGGGAGCCGAGGGAATATATCCTCCCATTACCTAAAAAGCTAATATGCAAACGTCTGCTGATGATACAGTCCACAAGGGTTAGCAAACGAGATGTAGCCAGCATTTATTTATTAGTGTTTTGTTTTGTTCTTTTATTTTTGGCATCATTATAGAAACGTCTTAAATATTTTTGGTGTGTTTCAGTCAGTTTATGTCATATTTGCTGATACTTTCTTTGTCCTATTTTTTGCTAATGGAAGTCTCTTCAGGTTGATTCCATGTTTGTTGGTTTGTTTGTTTGAGACAGAGCCTCAAGCTGTCCCCCTGGGTAGAGTGCTGTAGCATCACAGCTCACAGCAACCTCCAACTCCTGGGCTCAAGCAAGTCTCCTGCCTCAGCCTCCCAAGTAGCTGGGAC
>CAUYTI010146489.1:0-12808 GCA_963575145.1 Galago senegalensis | reverse complement strand
CTGTGGTCCCAGCTACTTGGGAGGCGGAGGCAAGAGACTCACTTGAGCCCAGGAGTTGGAGGTTGCTGTGAGCTGTAATGCCACGGCACTCTACCCAGGGGGACAGCTTGAGGCTCTGTCTCAAAAAAAAAAAAAAAAAATGTATTCAGCATAGCAGTGAAAGGTGTGTCCTCTGGGCCCTTCCAGGATGCGCAAATAGGTCTTCCATGGCAAACCTACTCTGATAGTCCGTTCTCAAACCTACTCTGATAGTCCATTCTCCCTAAGTCTCGGGACCTCACCAATGTAGCAAGGCAGTTCTGGCATTTCAATTTCATTTAGTGGAGGCCACCTTTGGGTCAATGTTTCATGCAAACAGTCAAACAGTCCGAGCCTTTTAACCCCTTGAGCTAAAGCACTGATTCCAGAATCTCTCCTTGCTAGTCCCATGCAACAGAGGTTGGCAACTATTTTCCCAAGATGGCTGAATAGTAAATATTTTAGGCTTTGCAGACTCTTCTGTGTCTGTCACAACCGTTTGGTTCTGCTGTTGTAGCACAAAAGCAGCTGTAGACGACACAAAAAGGAAAGAGCAGGTTCTAATACAATTTTCCAGGATGGATGTTTTGGTGTCTGTGGGGACACCGAAATTTGAATTTTACGTCATTTCTGTGTGTCCTGAAATGTGACTCTTCTTTTGATTTTCTTTCAACCACATAAAACTGTCAAAAAAAAAAAGTTGAACTTGAGAATTGTACAAAAATAGCAGTGGGGTGGATGTGACCCACAGGTATGGTTTGCAAATCCTTGCCTTAAGGTTCACAATATAAAGGGGGCGGCACCTGTGGCTCAAAGGAGTAAGGCGCCAGCCCCATATGCCAGAGGTGGTGAGTTCAAACCCAGCCCGGGCCAAAAACCACAAAAAAAAAAAAAAAAAAAAAGGTTTACAATATATGGGGTGTCCATAAAGTTCATGGGCAATTCCAATCTGATTCAAATATTATTGCTGCTTCACATATAGTGAAAGAACCTTATGACAGAATACTCACAATCCCTCCCTCCCATCTTTTGTATATTACTAGTCATATACATATATTATTTATTTTTTAATTGAAAAATAAAAATTGTATATATTTATGGTATACGACATGATGTTTTGATATATATATTGTGGAATGGCTAAATCAAACTAATTAACATATACATTATCTCACATACCATTTTTTTTTTCTTTTTAGAGACAGAGTCTCACTTTGTTGCCCCTGGTAGAATGCTGTGCTGTCACAGCTCACAGCAACCTCCAGCTCTTGGGCTCAGGCAATCCTTCTGCCTCAGCCTCCCGAGTAGTTGGGACCACAGGCACCTGCCACAATGCCCAGCTATATTTTTGTTACAGTTTGGCCAGGGTTGGGCTTGAACCTGTCACCCTCGGTATATGGGGCCTGCACCCTACTCACTGAGCCACAGGCACTGCCCTCACATCCCATTTTTTTTGTGGTGAGAACATTTAAAATCTACTCTCTTAGCAATTTTTTTTTTTGGGGGGGAGACAGAATCTCACTCTGTGGCCTTGGGTAGAATACCGTGGCATCTTAGCTCATAGCAACCTCAAACTCTTGGGCTCAAGTGTTCCTCTTGCCTTAGTTTTTTTCTTTTTTTCTTTTTTTTTGTTTTTTTGAGATGGAGCCTCAAGCTATCCCCCTGGGTAGAGTGCCATGGCATCACACTCACAGCAACCTCCAACTCCTGGGCTCAAGCGAGTCTCCTGCCTCAGCCTCCCAAGTAGCTAGGACCACAAGCGCCCGCCACAACACCTGGCCATTTTTTGGTTGCAGCCATCATTGTTGTCTGGTGAGCCCGGGCTGGGGATTCGAACCCACCACTTTAGGTGTACGTGGCTGGCGCCTTAGCCGCTTGAGCCACAGGCGCCAAGCCGCCTTAGTTTTTTTTCTCTTCTTAGTAAAGACAGGGATCTCACTCTTGCTCAGGCTGATCTGGAACTTCTGAGCTCAAGCAATTCACCTCGACCTCCCAGAGTGCTAGGATTACAAGCATGAGCCACCATACCAGGCCATTTCAGCAATTTTTTTTTTTGTGGTTTTGGCTTGGGCTGGGTCTAAACCCACCACCTTTGGTATGTGGGGCTGGCACCCTACTCCCTGAGCCACAGGTGCCACCCCATTTCAGCAATTTTTAAGTATAGAATATATTGTTATTAACTATAGTCACGATGTATAATAGGTCTCTTGAACTTCCTCTATTATACCTGAAATTGTATGTCCTTTGACCAACATCTCTCCAATCTCTCTACCCCATCCTACATTTTATTTTTACATATCTTTTCTTTCCCCCGGCCTCAGGCTAGAACTGAAACATTATCTCTTCTTGGGTCTCAGACTTTCAGATCTTTGGACAGAAACTACACCATTTAGCTCTTGTGGTTCTCAGGCCTTTAGACTCAGACTAGAACTAAAGTATTGAGTCACTCTCAGATCTTAGGATTTATAAGCCTCCATCATTCCATGAGCCAATTCCTTCTAATAAATTTCCACCTCCCCACCCACCTCCCATGGGGTACGTTTCTCTGGAGAACCCCAATGCAAGTTGTCTTCAGAACTGTCTCTTCATCCTCAGTTTTCAGCGGTTCGACTATGATGTATCTATGTGTGATTTTTATTTTTGTATTTGTTGGGGATGGTGGATTTATCCTGTTTGATGTTCTCCGTAAATTTTTTATTATAGTTTGATGCCTTTCACTCTTTGAAAAATTCTCAGCCATTATCTCCTCAAATATTTTTCTTCCTATTTTCTGTCTTCCTTCTGTGATTCTGAACAGACGTATAGCAGAATTTTGTATTTCCCCACTGTTGTTACTCTGGTATTTTTTTGCAGGTTTTGGCCGGGGCTGGGTTTGAACCCTGCCACCTTCGGCATATGGGTTCGGCGCCCTACCCCTTTGAGCTACAGGTGCCACGCCTCTGGTTTTTTATTGTTTGTTTTGTTTTGTTTTCACTTATTTTTCTCTGTGTGTTTCAGTCTGGATAATTTTGATCAACATATTTTCAAGTTTATTTATTCTTTTTTTTTTTTTTTTGAGACAGAGTGTCACTATGTCCCCCTCGGTAGAGTAGCATGCCATGATGTCACAGTTTACAGCAACCTCCACCTCTTGAGCTTAAGCGATTCTCTTGCCTCAACCTCCTGAGTAGTTGGGACTATAGGTGCCCACCACAACGCCCAGCTATTTTTTGTTGTTGTAATTGTCATTGTTGTTTGGCAGGCCCAGGCTGGGTTCGAACTCACCAGCTCTGGTGAATGTGGCTGACGCCCTAGTCGCTGAGCTACGGGCACCGAGCCAAGTTTATTGATTCTTTCCTCACTTTTTAGTGAGCCTACAGATAAGCCCAGAGAAGACATTCCTCTTTTCTGTTACCAAACTGCTTTTTTTTTTTTAAATTGTAGCGTTTCAGTTTGATTCTTATCGTTTCCATCTCTGCCGAAATTACCCATCTGTTTAGGTTTGTGGTCCATCTTTTCTACTAGCACTTTAACCGTATATAATTATTTAAAATTCTTTCTCTAGGCTCGGCGCCTATAGCTCAACCGGCTAAGGCGCCAGCCACGTACACCTAAGGTGGCAGGTTCGAATCCCCAGCCCGGACCCGCCAAACAACAATAATGGCTGCAACCAAAAAATAGCCGGGTGTCGTGGCGGGCACCTGTGGTCCCAGCTACTTGGGAGGCGGAGGCAAGAGACTCGCTGGAGCCCAGGAGTTGGAGGATGTTGTGAGCTGTAATGCCACGGCACTCTACCCAGGGGGACAGCTTGAGGCTCTGTTTCAAAAAAAAAAAATAAAATAAAATAAAATTCTTTCTCTAATAGATTCAACAACTGCATCATTTCTGAGTCTGGCTTGGTAGATTACTTTGTTTCTTGAAAGTGGATCTTTTTCCTTGCTTTTTATGCTTTCTATTTTGTTCTCTAAATGCCTGCCATTGTGCGTAGGACCCTAGAGACTTAATTAAATCGTATTCATTCCTAGAAATGGGCGTGTAGACAATCAGTATAAGAGCTTAAGTCAGGGCTTGGTGCCTGTAGCTCAGTGGCTAGGGCGCCAGCCAAATATACCAGAGCTGGCGGGTTCAAACCCAGCCTGGGGCTGCCAAACAATAATAACAACTACAAAAAGAAAAAATCTGGGTGTTGTGGAGAGCACCTGTGGTCCCAACTACTTGGGAGGCTAAGGTAAAAAAATCTCTTAAGCCCAAGAGTTTGAGGTTTCTGTGAGCTGTGATGTCATGGCACTCTACCCAGGGTGACATAGTGAGACTCTGTCTCATAAAAAGAAAAAAAAAAGCTTAAGTCAGTCTAGTTAGGGGTTGCATTGGGCTTGGATTTTGTTGTTGCTATGGACCTTCCTTGTACTATGGGCTTTCGAATCTTTTTTTTATTCTTTTATATATTTTTTAAATTTTTATTTATTTTTGTTGCATTTTGGCCGGGGCCAGGTTTGAACCCACCACCCTTGGTATATGGGACCAGAACCCTACTCACTGAGCCACAGGCCCCTTTGGAATCTTTTAGCATCATCTCAAGTTTAGGATGAGGTCTGGGTTGTTGGAGGGATTTTCTCAATGTTCTTGCTCTGTCCCTCAGCTTTTCACCCCTAAGTCACATTGCTCTTCCTTGTTACTTGATGCTTGCTAGCCTGGGGGTGGGGTGTCTTCTGTCCTAGTTCAGCCTTAGTCTTAGGCAAACGTTAGATTCCCAGGTCTTGAAAATGGGGCTTCCTCAATGATCTTACTCCTCTGTCCCTCTGCCTCTCTGCCATGGTGGCAGAACTTCGGTGGTTCTTATGTGAGAGTTTCCTGTCTCTTTTTTTTTTTTTCCTTTTTGAGACAAGAGTCTCACTATGTTACCCTCGGTAGAGTGCTATGGCATCACAGCTCACAGCAACCTCAAACTCTTGGGCTCAAGTGATTTTCTTGCCTCAGCTTCCCAAGTAGCGGGGACTACAGGTGCCTGCCACAACGTCAGGCAATTTTTAGAGATAGGGGCCTCACTCTTGCCCAGGTTGGTCTTGAACTCCTGAGCTCTAGCAATTCCACCTGCTTCAGCCTCCCAGAGTGCTAGGATCACAGGCCAAAGCCATCGTGCCTGGCCCAGGATTGTTTTTTTATTTTTATTTTTTGGCAGTTTTTGGCTGAGCCAGAGGCGCTGCCCCAGGATTTTTTTTTCCTCCAGTTTTTGGCCGGGGCTGGGTTTGAACCCACCACCTCCGGCACAGGGGGCCTGCGCCCTACACCTTTGAGCCACAGGTCTTCTCCCCCATCGGCAATGTGTCTTCACAGGTGCTCTGAAGGGGAAGCTTTGCTGTCCTTCCCCAGCAGGCTAGGCCTTCTATTCTCTGTGGCAGAAGGGCCCTGATGAGGCAGAGACTTCCTACCTACCTTTCCCACAACAGTAAGCAGTTCCTCTGCTCTTCCAAATTTGTACCTGATGGATGTCTACGGAGAAAATCCCACACGTGGTGCAAACTCCCCTCATTTCTGTGACTCTGGAAGTCCTGCAATTTCATGCCATCCCATACATGTCCCTGTGTTACTGTGTGCAAGCTGGGGAACAACTTGGAGTCTCGGTTTTCTCATCTGTCAAATGGGGTTTAAAATTAAATAATACATGTAAAGAATTGAGACCAAGTGTGGTAGCTCACACCTGTAATCCAACCCCAGCTCTTTGGGAGGCTATGGAGGGAGGATTGCTTAAGGCCAGGAGTTTTAGAGCAGCTTGAGCGAGAATAAGATCCTGTCTCTACAGAAAAATAGTAGAAAAATTAACCAGGTGCAGTGGTGTACAATCGTAGTCCCAGCTTTCTGGGAGGCTGAGGTAGGAAAATCGCTTAAGCCCATGACTTTGAGGTTGCTGTGGGCTATAATGATGCCACTGCCCTTTAGCCCAGGTAACAACAACAACAAAGAATTTGGACTCGTTCCGGGTATATATTGCTTAATACCTTTCAGGGATTTTTATTTGTTTTGTCAATTCCTTCATTCACCTATTCGTTCAACAAATATTGAGAACCTACTGTGTGCTAGAAATTGTGCTAAGTGTTGGGAACAGAGTATGGAAGGAGAAAGGGTTCTTGTGGAATCAGCTACCAAGAAAAGCAGTCTCTAGGCAAGTAATTGCTACCCCAAGGGCACTGTGAAACCGGAAGTGCAGGGGAATATAAAGTGCGTCTCTGAAGAGGTAACCTTTGAACTGAGACTTAAAGAACAAGCAGGAAATTGGTAAGTGTGCCAGGCCAAGAGAACAGCACATCTATAGGCTGAATTAGGAGGAAGCTTGGGCATATACAACCCGAAAAGGCCAGTGTGGCCGGAGATGAGGGACAGGAGGAGGACAGAGGGAAAGAGAGAAGCAGTGGCCATTGGCAGTGTCCTGTGGGCCATATGAGGACTGGGCTTTATCCGGAGAGCAATGGGAAGCTATTGGAGAGGGTAAGAAGGGAATGAGTAAGACGATCAGCTTGGGTTCTTTGCTTTTGTTTTATTTTGTTCTTTTTCTTAAATAAATAAAATTTATACTTGTAAAAACTCCATGCCAGGAGAAAAGAATGAATAAGACAACATAGAGCACACAGTCTCCGTAATCTGCATACTTAACCAAAAAGAAAATCACAGCATAATAATTACCAAACATAACAGTCAAAATGTTACCATGGGTTGGACAATGTTCTTTTTTTTTTTTTTCATTAAATCATAGCTGTGAACATTAATGCAATTATGGGGTATTTTGTTTTCTGAGGCAGGGTCTTGCTTTATTACCCAGGCTAGGGTGCAGTGGTGTCATCAGAGCCCACTACAGCATCCAACTCCTGGGCTGAAGTGACCCTCCTGCCTCAGCCTCCTGAGTAGCTTGGATTACAGGTGCCACTTAATTACCTTTGTTTTCTTTCTTTCTTTTTTTGAGACAGAGTCTCACTGTGTCACACTTGGTAGGGTGCCATGGCATCACAGCTCACAGCAACCTCAAGCTCTTGGACTTAAGCGATTCTCTTGCCTCAGCCTCCCAAGTAACTGGGACTACAGACTATAGGCACCTGTCACAATGCCCGGCTATTTTTTTTGAGACGAGGTCTCGCTCTGGCTCAGGCTGGTCTTAAACCTGTGAGCTCAGGCAGTCCACCTGCCTCAGCCTCCCAGAGAGCTAGGATTAAGGCGTGAGCCACTGTGCCGGGTCCAAACAGCTTTTAAAATCCCAAAGGTAATTAGGGTAATTTGAGACTCTGTCTCAAAAAATTTTTTTAATTTAATTTAAAAAACAAACAAATAAAAGCTGTTTGGCACGCTGTGCAGAGAACACATGGGAGGAGAGCCAAAGTGGGTGGGGAGACTAGTCAGGAAGCAGAGAGAAAGGGGAGCATGGCACCTCCAGGGCAGCAGGGAGCCTGCACCTCAACCCCGTGTACCTCAGCACTAGGGCAAAAACCTGGCTTTAGGAGTGTGCTATGGAGTTCAGGTGAGCTGTTTCTGACTAGTTTTAAGATTTCACCACCAGAGGGCGGAAAAACCCAAAGAGATGCCTGGAATCAGGCTTGGGTCCTCCTGGGAGACTGAATCCTGGGGCCGGAAGACAGCCAGAGAGCATTCCCTCCCCTTGCCCAGTGACATGGCTGACTTACGGCTGATGGCAGGCAGCCTCCAATTACTTAAGTGTCCGTCCTCCTCAGGCAGCAAGGAAATGAAAGGAATCCTGGAGTGGGTGCCTGAAAATGTGAGTTCTGATCTCTTCTCAGCTTCCCAGCATGGGCAAGTTATTTCACCTCTCTGACCCCCAATATCTGCAAGAATGGAGCTAACAATCCCTGGCCTGGGCCCCAGCCCTCAGTTCAAACAGAGACCATGCTTGTGCCACCTGAGTTTACGCCCTACTGTAACCACCAATAGCTCTATAACCTTGGTTAAATGACTTTCACCTTTCAAAGGTGCGGTTTCCATCTCTGTTAAATGGGACTCCTAACACATCCCTTGCGCATTTGCAAATTTTGTTTTTGTTTTTGTTTTTGAGACAGGACCTCAAGCTGTTGCCCTGGGTAGAGTACTGTGGCATCACAGCTCACAGCAACCTCCAACGCCTGGGCTCAAGCGATTCTCCTGCCTCTGCCTCCCAAAAAGCTGGGACTAAGGTGCCTGCCACAACACCCAGCTACTTTTTATTTATTTATTAATTTTTGGTTGCAGCTGTCATTGTTTGGCAGGCTCAGGCTGGATTCGAACCCACCAGCCAGATGTATGTGGCTGGCACCTTAGCTGCTTGAGCCACAGACGCCGAGCCACACGTTTGCAAATTTTATATGAGATAATTTCTGTATGTACTTAGTTGCAAGCACGTAGCAATTGCTCAATATGTGTGTACTATTCAGATAGAAATTTAACTTATTAAGCGCTTGCTTAATGACTTTTTCAGGACTGGGGCTCTGCTAGTAATTCCTTTCGTGGCTTTCAGTGCGGTTCCTTCCCTTCTCTGAGCCTCAGTTTCTCCAACAGAAAAATGGGAGGGTTGGGCGGCGCCTGTGGCTCAAGGGTGTAGGGCGCCGGCCCCATATGCCAGAGGTGGGTGGGTTCAAACCCAGCCCTGGCCAAAAACTGAAAAAAAAAAAAAAGAAAGAAAGAAAAATGGGAGGGTGAGATTAGATTGGAGGTTGCACAGGAGCCCTTCCAGCTCTGACATCCTAGGCGGCCTCTTTTCCTCCCTCCCTCCTTCCCTGTCTTCCACTTAGTCATCACTTAGTCCTTCCTTCCACAATTATTTATTGAATAACTACTATGTTCCAGGTGCAGGAATAAAACAGACTCACATATCAATAGGTGCCCATCACTTGGAGCCAGTCTGTTCCAAGTGTATTTGTTCAGAGACCTTCTTTGTCCTCTTCTCTAGCAATCAATCTTGCAGGTTATTTTGTGTTTGGAATAGAAAAAACATTGCACCGAGAGTTTATTTCCGTGCATCTCCGTGTGGCTGGCTGTATACACACAGGAGTGCACACACACATTTATATATAACATTTGCAGCAGCGTTGTCATGGGAACCATTTTTTGGTGTCTCTGGGCATCAGGGATGCCTGTGAGTAGAGGAGCTTTTATGGAACACCCCCTGCATGCACTTTTGTGTGGCAAGAAATCCTGCTGGGAGAGTTGCCCCAAGAGCCTTTGTCGGCCCTTTTGATCATCTCTGCCTATTTTTCTCATTGATCTTGTCAGCTCTGAGCGAATTTGACTGAAGGAACTGAATGTCAAGTTCAGTGACTGGAGGAGCAAGACCCTCTGGGATATTTGCCAACATAGTGGCAAGGATAGGTCAGCTTGGGCTTTTTGTCTTCGGAAACCCTTAATTTGGGAAAGTTGAAGGGTTTGGGGAAGACTTGGATGAAAAGACAAAAGCAGCCAGAGGATATATTTTCGGAAATAACAGCTGCAGCAGCCACTGCTGAACTTGGTGGGCAGTGCCAGAGCAGGGAGGGGGCAGAAGGCCCTCAAGAGGATCAGGGATGGGTCACTATTCACTGAGCACCTACGTTTTGCCTGTCCCCATTCTGGGCACTTTGCATGTTCTCTCCTCTGCCACTCAATCAAGTCTGTACTTAGACGTTGTTGTTCTTAGCAGGAAACTGAAATCTGGAGACAAAAAGCTGCCCAGCTAGGAAGTGGCAAAGGAGGCAATGGGCTTGACTCCAGAGCCTGGGCTTGCCCACCACATAGTGCCCCAGGGCAACTCTCTACAGCCAGGTCTCCCCATTCCTCTAGGTCAGGGGAGCAAGGAATGACAGCCCAGAGATTCCAGTCCTCACAACCCCAAGTCATGGTGGCAGATCCAGTCATGAGCAGCTACCACGGTAACCAAACTGCGTCTATGCAAAGTATTAAATATTAAATTGGGGCTGGGCGCGATGATTCATGCTTGTAATCCTAGCACTCTGGGAGGCTGAGGCAGGTGGGGTTCAAGACCAGCCTGAGCAAGAGCAAGAACCCTGTCTCTATTAAAAATAGAAAAACTAGCTGAGCGTTGTGGCAAGTAACTATAGTCCCAGCTATTCAGGAGACTGAGGCAAGAGGATCGCTTGAGCCCAAAAGTGTGAGGTTGCTGTGAGCTATGACAACATGGCACTTTACCCAGGGTGACAGAGTGAGAGTTTGTCTCAAAAAAATTGGATCAATTGAGGTCAGGAATTTTGAGACCTGCCTGAGCAAGAGTGAGACCCCAACTCTAAATAGAAATATTAGCTGGGCAATTTGGCAGGCACCTGTAGTCACAGCTAACCGGAGGCTGAGGTAGGAGGATTGCTTGAGTCCTGGGGTTGGAGGTTGCTGTGAGCTAGGATGACACTATAGCTGGTGCCTGGGCAACAGAGTGAGATTCTGTCTCAAAAAAAACAAAACAAAATGGCTTGGTGCCTGTGGCTCAATCGACTAAGGCGCCAGCCACATACACCTAAGGTGGCGGGTTCAAATCCCCAGCCCAGGCCCGCCAAACAACAATGATGGCTGCAACCAAAAAATGGCCAGGTGTTGTGGCGGGCACCTGTAGTCCCAGCTACGTGGGAGGCTGAGGCAGGAGACTCACTTGAGCCCAGGAGTTGGAGGTTGCTGTGAGCGTGATGCCATGGCACTCTACCCAGGGGGATAGCTTGAGGCTCCGTCTCAAAAACAAAACAAAACAAACGCGAACTGGGTTTTGAAGGATGAACAGGAATTTCTAGGCAATCCAGGGACAGGAGACACTATAGGTGATGGGACCAGCCTGTGGAATGACTCAGAGACACACCAGCCTAAGCAAGAGCAATACAGCATCTCTACTCAAAATAGAAAAACTCTCTGGGGCTGGGTGCAGTGGCTCACGCCTGTAATCCTAGCACTTTTAGAGGCCAAGACAGGAGGACTGCCTGAGCTCACAGATTAGAGACTAGCCTGAGCCAGAGTGAGACCCTGGCTCTAAAAATAGCCAGGAGTTGTGAGGCTGAGGCGAGACAATGAACTGAGCCCAAGAGTCTGAGGTTGCTGTGAGCTCTGACGCCAGAGCACTCTACTGAGGGTGACAAAGTGAGACTCTTCTCAAAAAAAAAAAAAAGAGAGAGAGAATGAAAGGATATGGCTGTTCAGGGGCTGTGTTGATGAGAAAATGGCGGGAACGGAGGCTGCAGAGATTGGCAAAAGACAGATGTGACAGGGTGGCAGGTGCCTGGCTGAGAAACCTGGACTCTACCCAATACCCACTCACCCTGCACAAAAGATGGGAACTAAGTATCTTCTTCAACGACTCCATTTAATAGAAGAAAAGGAGTGGAATGAGGGCGGGAAAAAAAAAAAGATCACCAAATTTGGGAAACTGAAAAATGTTCATCTGCAGAATTAATTCTAAATCACTGCTATTTTCATTCTTGTGCTGGTGGGGTAAGGCAGAACATAGCAACGCTTCAGCCTCTTTCCAGGTGTCTAGTGTGTGGGCAGGGCAGGCCAGGCTGGCTGGCTGGCTCCCACGGTGATTGTTGTAGCCAGCCTGGCGCTTGGCCCCAGCTGTGGACATCTGGAAATCCAGCTTCCTCTTCCAGTCATTAGATAGGGGATAAATCAGAATCCAGGATTTTTCCCAAGGCAGCAAGCTTAGCGGGATCTATACTTTTAATTTCAGATTAATATGAGGGTACAAATGATTAGATTACAATGTCGGTGTTTGTTAGGTGAGGTTCCTATTATGGTTGTGTCTTGTACCCAGCAGGTGTGCCATATACCCTCACAGTGTGCCCATCAGGTGGGAGCACACCAATCCTCGCCCTCCTCCCCACTCCCTTAACAGGTTATTTATTTATTTATTTATTTATTTATTTATTTTTGGCCAGGGTTGGGTTTGAACCCACCACCTCTGGCATATGGGGCCAGCGCCCTACTCCTTTGTGCCACAGGCGCCGCCCCTATTTATTTATTTGAAACAGAGTCTCACTTTATCACCCTTGGTAGAGTGCTGTGGCATCACAGCTCACAGCAACCTCAAACTCTTGGGCTTAAGTGATTCTCTTGCCTCATCCTCCCAAGTAGCCAGGACTACAGGCACCTGCCACAACACCCGGCTGTTTTTTTTTTTTTTTTTTTTGAGACAGAGCCTCAAGCTGTCCCCTGGGGTAGAGTACCATGGCATCACAGTTCACAGCAACCTCCAACTCCTGAGCTCAAGCAAGTGTCCTGCCTCAGCCTCCCAAGTAGCTGGGACTACAGGTGCCCACCACAATGCCTGGCTATTTTTTGGTTGCAGCCATCATTGTTGTTTGGCAGGCCCCGGCTGGATTCAAACACGCCAGCTTAGGTGTATGTGGCTGGCGCCTTAGCCACTTGAGCCACAGGCACCAAGCTCTGGCTGTTTTTTTGGTTGTAGTTGTCACTGTTATTTGGCAGGCCTGGGCTGGATTCGAACCCGCCAGCTCCAGTGTATGTGGCTGGCACCCTAGCCACTGAGCTACAGGCACCCAGCCCTTAGCAGGATATTTAAATGACATCAGGCTCAACCAGGGCCAGGGGAAGGCTGGACCCTTCAGGTTAGAAGAATGGGTTTCCAGATTCAAGGTGATTGTGTGAAGTTCCTTGGCCTACAGAGTACTGGAGACATGTTAGGCAGGGATTAGAGACCATTCACTGGGCCAGGGGAAAAAAAGGCTGGCTGCTGTGGCTCATGCCTGTAATCCTAGCCCACTCTAGGAGGCTCAGGCAGGTAGATAAGAGTTCAAGACCAGCCTGAGCAAGAACGAGAACTGATCTTTTTTTTTTTTTTTTTTTTTTT
>CAUYTI010146487.1:0-11697 GCA_963575145.1 Galago senegalensis | reverse complement strand
TGGAGAATCCTCAAAGAACTCAGATTATACCTCCCATTTGATACTGCAATCCCATTATCAGGCATCTACCCAGATGAAAAAAAAATTCTTTTATCATAAGGATATTTGCACTAGACTGTTTATCACAGCTCAATTTACAATCACCAAAATGTGAAAACAATCTATATGCCTACAAACACAGGAATGGAGTAACAAGCTGTGGTATATGTATCATGGAATACTATTTGGCCATTAAAAAAGATGGTGACTTTACATCTTTCCTATTATCCTGGATGGAAGTGGAACACTTTCTCTTAGTAAAGCATCACAAAAATGAACAGGCATTAATCCAATGTACTCAATTCTAATATGGAGGCAGTAGATAACCTAATACAAGGGGTGGGTTGGGGGATTACGGTAGGAGGAAGAGGGGAGAAGGAAGGGGGATGGGTGTCATAGTGTATGACACACCTCTTGGGGGTGGGACACAAGTATAAGAGGGACTTTATCTAACAAATGCAATCAGTGTAACCTTATTCATTGTACCTTTAATGAATCCCAAACAAACAAAAAAATAAATGAAAGAAGAAGAAATTGTTAAAGACCTGATGTTTGAGAAAAGTGTTAGGTCAGTGGGGTGTGGCTTCAAGAGAAGTCCTGTTTGTGGTCTTGTACAGGGCAGCCCAGACATGAAGTGTTGTGGTTTGTGGTCCATTCTGGGTACTACGATCTCAGGGAAATGCAAATCAAAGGGAGAGATTATGGAGGAAGGAGACCTAGGTGGGGAGGGGACTAGAAACACCCCCACACACACATAAGAAGCAACACAAAACAAAATCCAAAGCCTCTGGGGCTTATCAAACCTCTTTCCTCTTCTTGTCCCCTTAGTGTCTATCTAGGAAGAAATGTCCTCGAAGGGAATTTAAACTTCTGGTTGATCTGTCAGTTGGTCTATTGATGAGATATGGCACATTGCTGGGGTGTGGGGAGGTGTCCACTTTTTGGACAGATTTCCATGGTTTGAGGGGAAGAAGGAGGAGTTTCCTGGATGCATAAAGCTGGGTTCAAGGACAATGGAGGAGCTCACGGCTGCCAATCACTAATGGTGGTGGTGTCTTGGCCCAAAAATTCACCCACCAGAGGTTTGGGAAAGTTGTTCATGATTCATGAGTCTGCATTTTCTCCTCTGTGTCATGTGACATAACAGTGGCATTCCACGTGTCTGATGAAAATAGTGCCCTAAGGTACTGGTATGGCATCGTTGTCATTGGAAATTTCCTCTACATCAGTGATCATTATGATACAAAAGAAAAAACAGATGTTGATAACAGTATTCAGATTTGATCCTTGATAAAATAAATTAATTCAAGTGGCATCTTCAAAAGAAAAGCATTATCTTCTTTCCCCTAAGGACCCTCAAAGGATAGCTGTGTGCAGTTGGTGGGTTAAATACAGCTGTCGAACTACCCACAATAGAATTTTATAATCCAAGAACAAAGGAATGGCCCAACTATGGCCATGCTGGAAATGTATATAGAGTGATGCATGTTTCAGGAAGAATTATACATGATACTTTCCAAAAGAGGAAGGATCACAGGAAATCACCCTGATACTGAAAAATGAATTCGGAAAGTGATGATGACCATAGTCAGAGGTCTGCATTGCATGTGTACAGAGTGGAAGAAAGGCTGTATGTCCTTGGTGGCAATAATTTCAGAGGAAGAAGTAATATGATGATGTCTTAAGCTGTGGACACTACTTGCCCATCTTTGACCAGTGGACTCTGATTGCTACGAGGTTAACAGGGCAGAGGGATGTTGTAATCACCAATTTTGAAGATAATATCTGTGTGGTTGGGGGGAATTTTTAGAATAATCACTGTGTGGTAGAGATAGTGCAGATATATGATACAAAGATGAATGGCATAAAGTTTTTGATCTCCCAGAGTCTCTTACTGGCATTTGAGCTTGTATGCTCATAGGTTTTCCATCTGAACAAGCTACATCATCACCTTTTACAAAGTACCCTCTTTCTGCAACTTAAGATCATCCCTACAACTAAGATGCTATAGTAATAGCATTGTTTTGCAATGTGTCATGAATCCTCTTTTCCCTTCTACCCCCTTAAGTGGGGTATATGTTAGGACTAGCCTTCAATAATTGACACAATTTTGTCAATGTTATTTGTGCTGTTTCTTTGGCCTAGAATGTTTATAAAATGGTAACATGACCATTCTGGAAATGTATCCCATAAAGACTGATGTTAAATATATGAATAAAAGGTATTTTCTGTAAAATGTTTCTTCAGTACTTTTAAAATGCTGGGTGTAACATTTTATAGTAGGAAGCCCATACACCAAATGGAGTATTGTAAATGTACAACTATGCTAAGCTTCAAAGTAAAAAATTTTCCTTTCATCTTTGACTGCAAAATATCAAAGGAAGGCAGCCTGCTCCAATAGCAAACACTACACAAAAGCTTGCCAACTCACATGAGCTACCTCCCTCTCTTCTTTTCTTTTTGCAATTATTTCTAAATATTATGGGGGTAAAATGGTTTTGGTTGTATGTATCAATTTTGTTATGCTTGATTCAGAGATATAAGTGTGCTCATCACCCTGATAGTGTTCATTGTACTGGTTTGGTAGGTTTTCATTCAAACCCTCTTCCCAACTTTCTCCTGCTTGATTTCCACTGAGTTTTACTTCTCTCTGCACACATGTGTGCTCATTGGTTAGCTCTTATTTAATAGTGAATATATGTGGTATTTCCCCCCCTTTTTATTGTTGGGGATTTATTAAGGGTACAAGAAACCAGGTTATACTGATTGCATTTGTTAGGTAAAGTCCCTCTTGCAATCCTGTCTTGCCATCAAAAAGGTGTGGCACACACCAAGACCCCACCCCCTTCCCCCTTCCCTCTCTCTGCTATTCCTTTCCCCCATCCCTCCCTCCTTCTTTCTCTCTCTTCTCTCCCCTTCCCCCACCTCACCATGTCATTAATTGTCATTAATTGTCCTCATATCAAAATTGACTATGTAGGATTCATGCTTCTTCATTCTTGTAATCCTTTACTAAGAATGTGTTCCACTTCCATCCACATTAATACAAAGGCTGTAAAGTCTACATTTTTTTTAATAGCTGAATAGTATTTTATGATATGCAAATACCACAGCTTGTTAATCCATTCCTGGGTTGGCGGGCATTTAGGCTGTTTCCACATTTTGGTGATTGTAAATTGAGCTGCAATAAACAGTCTAGTGCAAGTGTCTTTATGATAAAAGGATTTTTTTCCTTCTGAGTAGATGCCCAATAATGGGATTGCAGGATCAAATAGGAGGTCTAGCTTGAGTTCTTTGAGGTTTCTCCATAGTTCTTTCCTAAAAGTTTGCAGTCCCACCAGCAGTGTAAGTGTTCCCTTTTCTCCACATCCACGCCAGCATCTGCAGTTATGAGATTTTGTGATCTGGGCCATTCTCACTGGGGTTAAATGGTATCTCAGGGTGGTTTTGATTTGCATTTCTGTAATAATTAGGAATGATAAGCATTTTTTTCATATGTTTGTTAGTCATTTGTCTGTCTCCTTAGAGAAGGTTCATGTCTCTTGCCCATTGAGATATGGGATTGTTGGCTTTTTTCATGCGGATTAATTTGAGTTCTTTATAGATCGTATTATCCAATTTTTGTCTCGTTCAAAATATGCAAATATCCTTTCCCATTGTGTAGGTTGTCTATTTGTTTTGGTTGTTGTTTCCTTAGCAGTGCAGAAGCTTTTCCCATTTGTTTATTTTTGTTGTTGTTGCAATTGTCACGGTCTTCTTCATGAAGTCTTTCCCCAGGCTGATATCTTCCAGTGTTTTTTCTATGCTTTCTTTGAGGATTTTTACTGTTTCATGTCTTAAATTTAAGTCCTTTATCCATCTTGAACCTTTTTTTTTTTTTTTAGTAGAGACAATTTATCGCCCTCGGTAGAGTGCTGTGTTGTCACAGCTCACAACAACCTCCAACTCCTGGGCTTAGGCAATTCTCTTGCCTCAGCCTCCTGAGTAGCTGGGACTACAGACATCTGCCACAATCCCTGATTTTTTTTTTTTTTTTTTTGCAGTTTGGCCAGGGCTGGGTTTGAACCCAACACCCTTGGTATATGCAGCCGGCGCCCTACCCATTGAGCCACAGGCACCACCCTTGAATCAATTTTTGTGAGTGGAGAAAGGTGTGGTTCCAGATTCAGTCTTTTACATGTGGATACCCAGTTCTCTCAGCACCATTCATTGAATAGGGAGTCTTTCCCCCAGTGTATGTTCTTGCTTGGTTTATTGAAGATTGGGTGGTTGTAAGACGTTAGTTTCATTTCCCAGTTTTCTATTTGATTCCATATGTCTATGTCTTTATTTTTATGCCACTACCATGCTGTCTTGACCTCTATGGCTTTGTACTACAGCCTAAAATTTGGTATGCTGATGCCCCCCGCTTTGTTTTTATTACTAAGAACTGCCTTAGCTATACACGTTTTTTTTTTCTGGTTCTATACAAAATGCAGAATTATTTTTTCCAAGTCTTGACAGTACGATGTTGGTATTTTAATAGAGATGGCATTGAATTGGTAGATTGCTTTGGGAAGTATAGACATTTTAACAATGTTGATTCTTCCCAGCCATAAGCATGGTAAGTTCTTCCATTTTTTAATATCCTCTGCTATTTCCTTTCTTAGGGTTTATAATTTTCCTTATAAAGGTCCTTCACCTCTTTTGTTAGGCATATCCATAGGTATTTCTTTGAAGCTATGGTGAAGGGAGTTGTGTCCTTAAATAGGCTCTCATCTTGGCTGTTATTGGTGTATACAAAGGCTTCTGACTTGTGGACATTGGTTTTATATCCTGAGATATTACTGTATTTCTTGATAACTTCCAGGAGTCTTGTGGTTGAGTCTTTGGGGTTCTCTAAGTATAAGATCATACTGTCAGCATAGAGGGCGAGTTTTGCCTCCTTTCCTCCCATTTGGATGTCCTTTATTTCCTTGTCTTGCCTAATTGTATTGGCTAGAATGTCCAGTACTATGTTGAACAGTAATGGTGACAGAGGGGACAACCTTGTCTGGTTCCAGTTCTAAGAGAAAAAAAAGCTTTCAATTTTACTCCATTCAGTAAAATGTTAGCTGTGGATTTGTCATAGATAGCTTCGATCAGTTTAAGAAATGTGCCGCCTATGCCTATACTCTTCAGAGTTCTAATTAGAAAAGGATGCTGGATTTTAGAGAATGTTTTTTCTGCATATATTGAGAGGATCATATGGCCTTTGTTTTTTGCTTCTGTTAATACAGCGAATAACATTTCAGGACTTGCATATGTTAAACGTGCCTTGCACCCCTGGAATGAAACCCACTTGATCATGATGTATTAATTGTTTTAATGATAAGCTGTAATCTATTGGCTAGAATATTGTTGAGAATTTTTGCATCTATATTCATTAGTGAAATTGGTCTGAAGTTCTCCTTTTTAGTTGGATCTTTTCCTGGTTTTGGTATCAGGGTGATATTTGCTTCGTAGAATGTGTTGGGGAAGATTCCTTCCTCCTCAATTTTTTGGAATAATTTCTGCAGTATGGGAATAAGGTCTTTTTTGAAGGTTTGATAGAATTCTGGTGTGAAGCCATCTGGACCAGGGCATTTTTTTGTTGGAAGATTTTTTATTGTTTCTTTGATCTCAGTGCTTGAAGTTGGTCTCTTCAGGAGCTCTATTTCTTCCTGGCTAATTCTAGGGGAGGGTGTGTTCCCAAATATTGATCCATTTCCTTCACATTGTCCAATTTCTGGGCATAGAATTTCTGGTAGTATTCAGAGATGATCTCTTATATCTCTGTGGCATCAGTTTTTATTTGTCCTTTATCATTTCTGATTGAGGTTACTAGAGATTTTATTTTTCTATTTCTAGTTAATCTGGCCAAAGGTTTATCTATTTTATTTATTTTTTCAAAAGACCAATTCATTTTATTATTAATTTTCTGAATGATGCTTTTGTTTTCAACTTCATTTAATTCTGATTTAATTTTGGATATTTCTTTTCTTCTGCTGGGTTTAGGCTTAAATTGTTCTTTTTCCAATTCCACAAGCTGGCTTGTGAGTTTGTGGATAGGCTCTCTTTATCTTTTTCAAACGTAGGCATATAAAGTGATAAATTTTTCTCTCAGAACTGCATTTGCAGTTTTAGTAGCTTGTGTCTTCTTTGTTGTTATGCTCAAGAAAGTTAATGATTTTCTCTTTGATTTCTTCCTGCACCCAACTGTCTCTCAACAGAAGGTTGTTTAATTTCCAGGCCTTTGTGTGGGGTTAAACGCTTTTGTTGGAGTTGAGCTCCACCTTTAGTGTCTTGGATCTGAGAAGATACAATGTAAAATTTCAATTCTTCTGATTCTGTTGAGGTTTTTTGTGTGTCCTAGGATATGATCAATTTTGGAGAATGTTCCATGGGGTGATGAGAAGCATGTATATCGTTTATCTTTGGGATGGAGTGTTCTATACATGTCTAAGCAAGCACAGTTGTTCTAGGGTCTCATTTAAGTCCCTTATATTTTTGTTTAATTTCTGTTTAGAGGATCTGTCCATCTCTGTAAGAGGAGTCTTAAAGCCCCCTGTTACTATGGTATTATAAGATATCATATTGCTCAGACTGAATAAGGTCTGTCTCAAGAATCTGGGAGCATTTAAGTTGGATGCATAAATATTTAGAATTGAAATGTCTTCTTGTTGTATATTTCCCTTGACCAATATAAAGTGATCTTCTTTGTCTTTTTTGACTTTAGTTGATTTAAATCCACATGCATCTGAAAATAAGATTCCAACCCCTTTTTATTTCTGAATTCTGTTTGCCTGAAAAATTGTCTTCCAACCCTTAACTTACAGTTTTAATTTGTCTTTTGAAGCTAGGTGTGTTTCCTGTAGACAGCAAATGGATGGCTTGTTTTTCAATCCAATCAGCCAATCCATGCCTCTTCAGTGGGGAATTCAAACCATTAGTATTTATTGAGATAATTGATAAGTGTGGCAGCATTCTATTCATCTTATTTTGTGAGAGTCCATTGCTTAGTTTTATTTTTTTGGCATCATTGTGGAAGTTAGGTTCTATCCTGTAATTTCTTTGTGCTTACTTTGCTGTTGATCCATTGTTATGGTTAGTGTGTACAACAGGTTGAAGTATTTCCTGTAGAGCTGGTCTTGTTGTGGCGAATTTCCTCAATGTTTGCATATCAGTGAATGATTTGATTTCTCTGTCAATTTTAAAGGTTAGCTTAGCAGGATATAGAATTCTTGGCTGAAAACGGTTCTGTGTAAGTAGATTAAAGGAAGATGACCATTGCCTTCTTGTTTGAAAATTTTCATTAGAGAAGTCTGTAATCATCCTGATGGATTTGCCCCTATAGGTCAACTGGCACTTACTCCTGGCAACTTGATGAATCTCTTCTTTTGTCTTGACTTTGGACAGGTTCATCACTATGTGTCATGGAGAGGCTCAGTTAGAGTTGAGGCAACCTGGGGCCCCATATCCTTCTGAAGGGAGTGTGTCAGAATCTTTAGTGATATTTGGGAATTTTTTGTATATAATATTCTCTAGTAAGGTTTCCATTCTCCTGGGGCATTCTTCCCCTTCTGGGATACTTATAACTTGTATGCTTGAATGCTTCATAAAGTCCGATAATTCTGTCAGTGAACATTCTGTTTTCTCTCTCTTCTTTCTGCCTCTTTAACTATCTGAGTTATCTCAAGAGCTTTGTCGTCTACCTCTGAGATACATTCTTCTGCATGGTCTAATCTGTTGTTGATACTTTCTATTGCATCTTTCAGTTCCCTAATTGACTACTTCAGTTCCTTCAGCTCTGCTATGTCATTTCTATATTCTGCACATTGTTCATCTCTTATTTGATTCTGTTTTTGGATTAAATTTTAGTTATTTTCCACTTTATCAGCAGTTTCCTTCATTGTTTCCATCATTTCCTTCATTATTTTCATCATCTGTAATCTAAATTTCCTTTCTATAATTTCTAACTTTTCTTTATAGGTGGAATCCTCTGCAGTAGCTACCTCATGGTCCCTTATTGGGGTTGCTCTGAACTGGTATTTATGTTGCCAGGATTTTCCTGTTGATTCTTTCTCTTGAGTATTTTCTTTTACCTGTTTCCTTGCCCTAATTTTCCTTTCACTTCCTCTTGCTCTTTAAGTTACCATGCCTCTGGCTTAGGGTTTCAATGAATCCTTTTGGTACAGGACCAGAAAAATGAGAAGAAGATTGACGATCAAGAAGGGAAAAAAGAAAAAGAAATAAAAAAAGAGAAAAGAGAGGAAGTAAGTAAAGGAAATATTGAGACAAAGAAGAGAGGCACAGAAAGAAGGAGACAGGAACAATATACGCCTACTGTAGGGGACTTTGACCCAACCTTAAAAACCCCCAGTCTCTGGGGGTGCCAGGTTGGGTGGTATCCTTGGGGTCAGCAACTCTTTGCCAGCCTGTTCAGACACAGTACCCTACCTCCACCAAATAGAGAAGAAAGACAAAAATGCTACATATCAAACCAAAACAAGCAAACAGAAAACTTTACGGGATAAAATTAGGGGAAAAACAAACAATAGGGGTAGAAACACTAGCAAAAATGAAGTTCTAATTGTTAAAGGCAACAATGGAAAATTATATTTAAACTAGAATAATGGTGAAAGAAAAGAAATAAAAGAGAGAAAAATCTAGAGGGAAAATGTAGAAATTTTAAAAAAAATCAAAACTCAAACCAAAGCAGTATATATATCTTGCTGAATATTGTGTGCTCAACAGGTGATCTTCTGGGGTATAAGATGCTAATCACAACGCTGATACAGCTACAAGAGATGAAGACTGGAGGCCTCTGCTAATTTCTCAAACCTGGCAGGGTGGAGAACCTAAATCTCTCCTTAACCCGCTTAAAAGGCACTTTAAACTGTTAACCTTGGCTAAGCAGAAACTTTCTCAGGAAAGCACTTGTCACTGGGATCATTCCTGAAGTGTTTGTCCACTTACCCAGTGTTCCAAAACTGGTCTCACTGTATGCCCTTGAGGACCAAGGCTGTAAGGTGTCTCAGTCTCGGCCTTTAGGCTACTCAGTCACTAGATTACTCACCCAAGGTCTCCCATCTGATCCTTGCTCTGCTACCCTGAGGGTGGAGCTTCCAGGGCAGATATCCCACAATGGTTCCACACAGCCCACAGCCAAACACTATTAGCTCTGTCTGGCTCAGTGGTGCAGTCCTGGGCCCTAGACAAGCTTAAAGTCTGCCACAATCTTGCCCAAGTTCTCCCAAGATACTTCAACTGAGTGTCAAGTCCAAAAAACCCAAAACAACTCATAGGTAAGACCTTTCCAGTTTGCAATTTCACTGCTGCTGTATTTACAGCTACTGGTGGGGTTAGACTGAACAAACACACGCAACCCACTTGCCAGTTCTCCACTGCTTTTGTCCTCTTCATGGGGAAGAGGTCTCTTGCTGACTCCCTGTGTCCCCAAAGGGATGTTTCTGGGCAGATTCCACCAGCCAGAGATGCCTGAAGTCTTCTCTCCCCAGTCTCACCATGCTCAGTTGCAAGGAAGCTGTTACTCAGCTTCTATCTTGCTCCTCCCTTTATTTTTCTCCCATTCTTTAGATACTTCACTAAGGATAGTGGCCTCCAGTTTCATCAGAATTGTTGCAAAAGGTCTTAATTCATTCTTCTTCATGATGGTGTAGTATTACATATTATACTTATACTACATTTTGTTAATTCACTCATAGGTTGTTAGGCCCTTGGGTTGATTCCACATATCTGCAGTTGTGAATTTTACTGCAATTAACATTTGGGTGTGGGTGTCTTTTTGATAAAATCACTTCTTTTCCTTTGGGTAAATACTCAGTAGTGGGATTTCTGAATCAAATAGTAGGTCTAATTGTAGTTCTTTGAGCAGTCCCATAAACTGCTGCTACACTGTGTTTAAGTGTTTCTTTCTCTGCACCCATGCCATAATCTAGTAATTTTGGACTTTTTAATAAATGTCTTTCTAAACTGGGGTAAGGCAATATCTCATTGTAGTTTTAATTCACACTTCCCTGATAATTAGTGATGTGTTGAGCATTTTTTTCTATGTTTATTGGGCATTTATCTATCTTCTTTTGAAACACATCTGTTCATATTTTTGCCCACTTTTTAAAGGGGTTGCTTGTTTTTCCTAAGTGATTTTCTTCATTCCTCTGTAGATTCTGGTTATTCGAGTTTTTCAGATGTATAGCTTATGAATATTTTCTTCAGTTCTATAGGTTGTCTATTTGCTGTTGATTAACTCCTTAGCTTTTTAATTTAATTAAGTGCCATTTATTAATTTTTGTTGTTGCTGTGACTTCTGTTGGAGTCTTCTTCATAAATTCTTTTTCTATGTCTATAGCTAGAAGAGTTTTCCAACATTTTCTTCTAGAAGTCTTACAGTTTCATGCTTTATGTTTAAGTCTTTTATTCATTGTGGATTAGTTTTTGTGCATGATAAGAGCTATGGATCCCATTTCATTCTTATGTATGAGGCTATCCAATTTCCCTAGCACCATTTATTGAACAAGATTTTTTTTTCCAGTGTATGCTGTTGTCTGTTTTGTCAAAGATCAGTGGGCTGTATATGGATGGACTTATATCTGGGTTCTCTGTTCTATTCCATTGGTATATCTCTCTATTTTTTGTGCCAATATCATGCTATAGCCTTGTAGTACAGTTTGAAGCCTGGTAATGTGACATCTCCAGTTTTGTTCTTTTTGCTTAAGATTGCTTTGGCTATTTGGGCTCTTTTCTAGTTCCAAAAAAGTGTAGAATTACTTTATCTAGATCTGTGAAATGTGACATTGGTATTTTGACAGAGATTGCATTGAACCTATAAATCACTTTAGGTAATATAGACATTTTAATAATGGCGATTCTACCAATCCATAAGCATGATATATATTTCAATTTCTGTCATCTGTGATTACTTTCTGTATTTTGTAGTTCGCTTTGCAGAGATCTTTCACCTCCTTGGTTAAATATACAGGGTTTCCATAAAGTTTGTATGCAATTTACAATGTAAAACTATTTTAAATTTCACATGAACTCTAAAGACATCCTGTGTTCCTCAGTGTTTTATTTTCTTTGTTGCCATTGTGAAATGGTATTGACTCCTTTATTTGATTCTCAGCTTAACTATTATCAGTATTCAGAAATGCTGCTGATTTGTGCACATTGATTTTGTAATCTGAGACATTCCTGTGTTTATTTATCAGTTCCAGGAGTCTTTTGGTGGAATTTTTGGGAGTTTTGTAGATTCAAGATCATATCATGAGCAAAAAGCGGTAGTTTGACCTCTTCCAACCTATTTGGAAGTCTTTTATTTCTTTCTCTTGCCTGATTGTTCCTACTAGGACTTCTAGTGGTGACAATGGGCACACTTGCCTTGCTCCATTTCTTAGTGGAATAACTTTTAACTTTTAACCATTCAGGCTTGGCGCCTGTGGCTCAAGTGGCTAAGGCGCCAGCCACATACACCTAAGATGGCAGGTTCGAATCCCCAGGCCAGGCCCACCAAACAACAATGATGGCTGCAACCAAAAAATGGCCGGGCATTGTGGCGGGTGCCTGTAGTCCCAGCTACTTGGGAGGCTGAGGCAGGAGATTCGCTTGAGCTCAGGAGTTGGAGGTTGCTCTGAGCTGTGA
>CAUYTI010146485.1:0-22484 GCA_963575145.1 Galago senegalensis | reverse complement strand
TTTCTTTTTTTTTTTTTTTTTGAGACAGAGCCTCAAGCTGTCCCCCTGGGTAGAGTGTCGTGGCATTACAGCTCACAGCAACCTCTAACTCCTGGGCTCAAGCGAGTCTCTTGCCTCTGCCTCCCAAGTAGCTGGGACCACAGGTGCCCGCCGCAACACCCGGCTATTTTTTGGTTGCAGCCGTCATTGTTGTTTGGCGGGTCCGGGCTAGGGATTTGAACCTGCCACCTTAGGTGTACGTGGCTGGCGCCTTAGCCGGTTGAGCTATAGGCGCTGAGCCGCTCACTATTGTTTCTTATGCTTTGAGTTGTTAGTTCTTGGCTTTCATGTTTTAGAATATCCTACACTATTTTTTCAAAAAGTGTATGAATTTGTATATTCTAAAAAGTTGAATTTTGTTCCCATGCCTAAATGACAGTTTGGCTGAATATAGAACTTTGATTCAAAAAACTTACAGCTAGGCTCGAGGCATGTGGCTCAAGCGGCTAAGGTGCCAACCACATACACCTAAGCCAAGGTGACCAGACGTCCCCGCTTTTGGCGGGACAGTCCGATTCTTTTTTTTTTTTTTTTTTGAGACAGAGCCTCAAGCTGTCCCCCTGGGTAGAGTGCCATGGCATTACAGCTCATAGCAACCTCCAACTCCTGGACTCAAGCGAGTCTCCTGCCTCGGCCTCCCAAGTAGCTGGGACCACAGGCGCCCGCCACAATGCCCGGCTATTTTTTGGTTGCAGCCTTCATTGTTTGGCGGGTCCGGGCTGGGGATTGGAACCCGCCACCTTAGGTGTACTTGGCTGGCGCCTTAGCCGGTTGAGCTATAGGCGCCGAGCCAACAGTCCCGATTCTTAACAATTTGTCCTGCGTTTAAAAAAAAAGTCCCGATTTTTGGAAAGAATGCATGACAAGCTAGGGGACAGCAGGAGAATGGGAAGGGAATATATGGTTTTCAGCTGCTGAAAAGGTTAATGTAACTCCATTTGGGAACGAAGAGGTTAATGTAACTCCATTTGGGAATGAAGAGGTTAATGTAACTTCATTTGGAAATGAAAAGGCTAATGTAAACTCCCTACTCCCCTCCAAGGTGAGGTATCAGAAGGAGACTGGCTCCCTCCCTTGCTTCTAGGCAAGGACAATTAGCTCAGAAGGAGCCAAACTGTCTGGAACAAACAAGTAGCCCCCCCCCCCAAGGTGACCAGATACCCCGCTTTTGGTGGGACAGCCCCGATTTTTAACAATTCGTCCTGCATCCCGCGGCGTTTTTAAAAAGCTCCGATTTGGGAAAGAATGCAGGACAAGCTAGGGAACGCGGGAAAACAGGAAGGGAATATACGGTTTTCGGCTGCCATGTGGCTACTTCGCCAGGATATGCGTTTTATATTATTTTTGTTAATTTTATAATGTTAAACTTTTATAATAAATAATTGTTCAGAACTGATTATGGAGAAATGCTTATCAAAGTTTGCATTGTTGTCAGGCCCCACCCCCCGTCAATGGTGTCCCGCTTTACCAGTGTTAAAATCTGGTCACCTTACTGAGAGTCTGTTGGATGCGCCTTTGGCGTCTCATTTCTCGTTACCATGCTCTTTCTCCTTTGGAAAGTGGATATTGAGGAAAAGGGTACGACCTACCTTCCCCGAGTGGGAGGAGAACTACAGCTGGGGTCTGCGCACTTGGGAGGAAAGGCGGGAGAACTGAGGTGTCGCTGATTGGTCCGAAGTTCTCCGTAGCCAACCAGTGGACGAGGAGGGCGTGGCCGGGTCGAGACGTGGGGGGGGGGCATACCTGCTTGCTCACAGCCTCTGGCTTTGCCTTGGTGGTTCCTGCTCTCCACTCCTTCTCTGTGGTCCTTTGGGCTTATCCTCCTCCTAGATCTGCCTGTCCTCCCACGTCTTCCCCTAGCCATGGTCCTGGAGCTCTACTTGGACTTGGTGTCCCAGCCCTGCCGCGCCGTCTACATTTTCGCCAAGAAGAACGGCATCCCCTTCGAGATGCGCACTGTGGAGCTACTCAAAGGTGGGCCCAAGGTCCTCTACCCGTCGGCGCAGTTCTCAGTCCGCCCAGGTGTGGAGACTGACGGGAACAGTCAGGCTCTCCATTGTGGAAACCGTTGCATCAGTTATTTTTAAAGAACCTTGACCTTTGCCTAGTGAATACAAAACATTCTTCCAAATACAGGTTAAGAGGGGCGGAGCAGGTGAAGGAGGAGTGTAGGGAATTAGAGTGGGGGCCAGAATATCTCTGGCCATTCCCCTGCGTGGAGAAAACAAACTGCCTCCTCGATTCCTAAGTGGAGTACTTCCTCTCTTGAGTTTCTGCATCTACCAGCAGGAGAGGGTTGTTCCAAATAGATCTGATCCCTTCTAGAGGGTTTCCTCTTTACCTACCCTTGCCTCTATCCCTTCCACTTTTATGTCGTCCTTGCCATTCTTCCTTTTCTTTTTCATGCTTCTCACCCATGTGGGTTCGAACCCAGCTGGAGGTCCTGTTCCTAGAAGCTGGAGATCCTTGAGGGTTTTGAGGAGCCCTGTGGCAGGATGGTGGGGGAGACTAGCACCCTCACCCTAAGCCACAGTGTTTGTTGGTCTGGCTACCAGAGAAAGACACAGCTGGGGCAGAATTCAGTGCAGAAGGCCGGGCTATAACTAGACGGTAGGCCAGGCACCAGAGCAGAAGCCCAGTGGGAAGGCCGGAGGGAAGCCCCTGCTTAGCTGAGGCCTCCCACCTACTGCCCATGGCACCCCTAGCTTAAGCTGCCTTCTGTAGGACAGAGGCAGCTTCTGGAGGAGGAATGGGCAGAGGTGATTGCCTTTTACCAGAAAGGCAAAGAGGCCCATAGGTAGGCCTCTGATCAGGCTGTAGCCTGGCTTGACTGAGGCCATCTGATCCACACACATTAGCTGGGCATGTAATATCACCTCCAGCACTACAGTAAGTGGGCTGGGTGAGGGCTGTATGTGGAACTGAGTCAGACTTGGGAACAGGAAAGGAAGACGAGCTCAGCTGTTGGAGGAACACCTGAATGGGGCAGGTGTTCCTGGTAAGAGTGAGGTTGGCCAAAGGGCTGGGAGCAGGTGTGGCTGGGGCTCTGGTATGTCATAGGTCACCAAGCCTGGTCAGAAGAGCCTGATTTTCCCCAGGCACAAGAAAAACAAGTCAGAAGGGACAAGCCTAGAGCCCAGAGAGGAGGCTGGAGGGTCTGACTTATGGATGCATCTTCCTGGGCTGGGAGGTGGATTACAGCTCCAGAGTCATCCTCCCCCCATGCTCCAAGGGGGTGGCCCTGGGAAAGGTGGACCTAAGAATCTGCAATGCAGTGACCAGCAGTGTGGCCTCCTCTTCCCGGATGTCCCCTTTATAGGGCCCACAGAAAGTGAATGCCAGGTTTCAGGGTGAGGGTAGGGTAGGGCAGAGACCTCAAAGAGCTCTCCCCTCTACTCACTTCACTGATGTCCCTCAAAGGACAGCATTACAGTGATGCCTTTGCCCAGGTGAACCCCCTGAAGAAGGTGCCAGCATTGAAGGATGGAGACTTCACCTTGGCCGAGAGGTAGTGGGTCCCTGGGCTGCTACTGGGTCTTGTGGGGTGAGTCAGCCATCTGTGTGTCCACTGTTGGTGGTTTGGACAATGGCTTGTGGGCCCAGCACCTGTGCCAGCCCCAGGGTGGACAGTGGGCTGAGGTGGGCAGAAGCCCCCAAGGCTGGGAGGGCCTAGATAGGTCTTAGCATCCCTGTTCTACCCTTGCATTGTACAGATGAGGAAACTGAGGCCAGGGGTTGGGAGGGACCTGCACAAGGTCACAGGGCCCAGCCCTCAGAAGCAAGGAGAACACTAAGTACTGAGCGGCAGCTGCAGCAGACACCTGTGGGGCAAGTGCTATTTCCCAGGGGTGGTCCCAGGGATACCCAGCAAGCTTCAGCAGCTATTTGCTGAGCATCCACAGGGGCCAGGCCCATCTAGGCCTGGGGCTTGAGCAGTGAGCACATTTACATCCTTGCCCCATGGAGCTCACATCCTACATGAGTGAGCTGACAGTAACCCAAGTAAACATGACACTTCAGGTATAGATGGGTTGTTGAGGGACAGTTTCTTGGAGGAGGTGGCATCTGAGCAGAGACCCACAGGAATGGAGGTGCACGTGGTGAAGAGTGTTCTGGCTAGAGCGAAGAGTGGGGAGGAAGGCCTGAAGTGAGGCGATGGGTGGGTGCAGGCTGGAACAGGGGCCAGACTGGCTGGGGGTAAGTTAGAAAAGCAGGTTGTGAGGGCAGAGGGCAGTATGGGGGCAGAGGATGGCACCATTGGAGGGTTCTGAGCAGAGGAGAGCTGTGCTCCAATTTATGTTAAAAGACCCCTCTGGCTGGGGTGAGAAGGCTGGGGCAATCACCCAGCACCCAGTGCTGGAGCCCCAGACCATGATGGTGGTGCAGCAAGGGGCTATGGGTTCTAACTGTTTTTGAAAGTTGAGCTGCAGGCTTTGCTGAAGAGCTAAGGTGAGCAAGAAAGATGGGAGCCAAGACTGGCTTCTAGGCTGGTGGCTGAATGGAGGTATCCTTTTACCAGGGCCACATAGTGCCCCCACGGTAGAGCTGGATTCATGTTCAGAGCCATTTGGTTCCAGAGCCTGTGAATGGTGGACAGACCCACACCCATGGAGGCATGAAGAGCTCTGGGGTCAGGCTACACAGGCCAGATGTGACCAGGGAGATGTCAGGGAGGACTTCCTGGGGTAGGAGGCTAGAGCAGTGGGCAGGTGGAGGGAGGTGAGACCAGGTGAGAAGGAATAGACCTATGTTACCTGGAGGCTTTAGGAAGCTTTATCCTAGCCCCAGGAAAATCTGAGGAGGCAGAACCATGCTTGTGGCACTGTCCATGCTTTGGATATGTTGGGGCATGGTATGTAAGTTGATCTCATCCTTCAAGACTCACACAGAGTACCCCTTCCTCCTGGAAGCCTTCCCTGAGCCCCTGGCCCCATCTGAAATCCACAGCACTTTGTTTCTCACTTGCTGCCTTTAGTTCAGGTGATGGGCTGGCCCAGTGTAGTCATGTGATTAGGGGCCATTACCTAACCCCTGTGAGCCTCACATTCCTCCTCTGCACCATGGGGATAGTGAAAATGCCCCACAGAATAGCTGAAGAGTGACTGGGCCATGTCTTCTGCCCCTGCCATGTCCCCTCAGTGTGGCCATCTTGTTGTACCTGAGCCGTAAGTACAAAGCCCCTGACCACTGGTACCCCCAGGATCTGCAGGCCCGCGCCCGCGTGGATGAGTACCTGTCATGGCAACACACGGCCCTGCGCAGTAGCTGTACCCGGGCTATGTGGCAGAAGGTGAGTCACTGGTGTGTGTGGGGGGAGGACACCTCCCAGGATGCTCAGAGGATGGTGATTTCTGTTTAAAAAATGCTGTTTGGGGTAGCACCTGTTGCTCAGTGGGTAGGGCACCAGCCAAATACACTGAGGCTGGCGGATTTGAACTCAGCCTGGGCCAGCTAAATGACAATGACAACTGCAACAAAAAAATAGCCAGGTGTTGTGGTGGGCACCTGTAGTCCCAGCTACTTGGGAGGCTGAGGCAAGAGAATCGCTTAAACTCAAGAGTTTGAGGTTGCTGTAAGCTATGACACCATGGCACTCTACCAAGGGCAACAAAGTAAGACTCTGTCTCAGAAAAAAAAAAAAAGAGAGAAAATTCTGTTTAAACCTGAGACCTTAAAACACCAAATCCTAGAATGCTGAGGACTCCCTAATCCATCCAACTTGCTTCTCAGAGGGGAAACCAAGGCATAAGTCAAGGAGTGATTCCCTCAATGTGCCCTGATTCCTGAGTTCCTAGAAGTTAATCCTATTCCCTTTGCACACTCCACACTCCCTGGGAATATTACCTTTTGGTGGAGAAAAAAAATCTCAAATCTTCACTTTACTACACACATAATTCCCAGATGCAGAGGTATTAAATGAAAAAAGTCAAACTAGGGAGAAACAAGGAAACATTTCAATAAATGTATATCTAACTTGTGGGTATGGAAGGACTTTCTAAGCCTAAGAACAGTGGAAGAGTTCTACAAAGGAAAGACTTATGGATGTTACATATACAATGAAATTTTGTACATGGAAAAAGATTAAAATAAGCAAAACACTGGGAAAGATCTTAGAAAGATATGTTAGAAACTTTATCTTTGAGGCTGGATGTAGTGGCTCACACCTGTAGTCCTAGAACTATCAGAGACTGAGACAGGAGGATCCCTTGAGCTCAGGACTTTGAGACCAGCCTGAGCAAGAGTGAGACCTCCAATTCTACTTAAAATAGAAAACTTAGCCAGGTGTTGTGGTGGGCACCTGTAGTTCCAGTTACTTGGGAGACTGAGGCTGAAGGATTGCTTGAGCCCAGCAATTTGAGGTTGCAGTGAGCTGTGATGATGCCATTGTACTTTAATAAGGAAGACAGATTGAGACTGTCTCACAGACAAAAAAAAAGGAAATCTCATCTTTGAGATGTTCTTAGAAACCTGTCAGGCAGAAACGCCAGGGAAAGATAGGTGAAGGAAACCAGCAGGGGTTTAATTAAAGAACAGAGAGAAATAGCCAGTAAACAGGTGAAAACATGTTTAACCTCAGTAATAAATAAGTGCACATCAATACAACATATGCATATTACTTTTTACTGATCAAATGCATATGTTTTTGAAATGTACACTCCAAATTAATATTTGCAGGGCACTTATGCAGTGCCCTGTAACAGTGGGTGCCCTCTGTTTATGAGAGAGTATAAAACAGGCCCGCTCATGACAATAAGTAGGTTTCCATAATTTTTTTTTTTTTTTGAGATAATCTCACTGTGTAGCTCTTGGTGAATGCTGTGGCATCATAGCTCACAGCAACCTCAAACTCTTGGGCTCAAGCAATTCTCTTGCCTCAGCTGCCCAAGTAATTGGGGCTACAGGTACCCACCACAATGCCTGGCTATTTTGTTGTTGTTGTTGTTGTTGTTGTTGTTGTAATTGTTGTTTAGCAGGCCCTGGCTGGGTTCAAATTCACTATCCCTGGTGTATGTGACTGGCACCCTAGCCGCTAAGCTACAGGCGCCAGTTTCCATAACCTTAACTGTGTCTTCCCTAAACCTCTGGCAGCTAGGAGCAGACCCCCCACTCCTAGCTGATGGGAGGAAGCCTGGTGTGTTTGAGGGCAGAATAAAGAGAAATTGAGTAGAGTGAGTACAGACCCTTGCTACTCAAAGTGTGGTCCATGGACCGGAAGTATTGCACTGTGTCATCAGGAAATGCTGATGTTCATTGTTAGAAATGCAGAGTCTCAGCTCGGCACCTGTGGCTCAAACAGCTAAGGCGCCAGCCACATACACCTAAGGTGGTGGGTTCGAATCCCCAGCCCGGGCCTGCCAAACAACAATGATGGCTGCAACTAAAAAAATGGCCGGGCGTTGTGGCGGGCGCCTGTGGTCCCAGCTACTTGGGAGGCTGAGGCAGGAGACTCGCTTGAGCCCAGGAGTTGGAAGTTGCTATGAGCTGTGATGCCATAGCACTCTACCCAGGGGGACAGCTTGAGGCTCCGTCTCAAAAAAAAAAAAAAAAAAAAGAAATGCAGAGTCTCAGGACCCATCTCAACCTACTGATTGGGAACATGCACTTTAACCAGGGGGATTCACACACACATTCCCATTTGAGAAGGCATTTGGGTGCAATAGGAGATGGAGTGGGAATCAAGAGAGGGTAACTACTATGCTGGGGAGGGCTTTATGTTGTGGTTTTTGTCATCAGGACAGTGAGGAGCCATGGAAGGCTTTATGCAGGAAAGGGTATGGGCAGATTGAGGTCACAGAAGGATCCCACTGGCTGTCCTGTGGGAGGACCCAGAGAGAGGTAGAGGTTGTCCCTGTTTGGGGAGGAGATAAGGGCTGCTGGTGGCCATAGGTTGGAAGGGGTGGGCAGAGGTGAGGAGAAATACAGAGAGGGCTTGTAGTGATGGGATGAGGGTGGGAACCAGGATGAGCTCCCAGCAGAGCCTGACCTTTCTCTGTGCCTACTGGCCTATCAGATGATGTTTCCTGTCTTCCTGGGTGAGCCGGTGCCCCCTGAGACCCTGGCAGCCACTTTGGCTGAGTTGGACAGGTGCCTGCAGTTGCTTGAGGACAAATTCCTGCGAGATCAGGCCTTCCTCACTGGGCCCCATATCTCCCTGGCTGACTTGGTGGCCATCACAGAGCTGATGCACGTGAGTGCCATGGGGTGGGGTGGCCTGCTGGGCAGTGGGTGTCCAGGGAGGAAGTCAATATCCCAGCTCACATTGTTCTTTCTGGCTGTGGGACCCTAGGTGAGCCACTTCCCCCTCTGAGCCTTAGCATCTTCGTCTATAAAATGGAGTTTCAAAATTTCTCAGCACAGGGATTTTGAGGAACTTCCCAGGATTCCTGGGAGGGGGATCCCCCTGAGCCCATTAAGCACAGATAAAATCTTGAGGGCCATAATACAGGTCATGCTGCCTTGTGCTTGGCAGTGCCCAGCCCTTCTTCCTGGCTCTCTGTCCCTATAGCCTGTTAGCGCTGGCTGCCGAGTCTTTGAAAGCCGACCCAAGCTGTCCGCATGGCACCAGCGTGTGGTGGCTGCAGTGGGGGAGGACCTCTTCCGGGAGGCCAATGCAGAGATCCTGAAGCTCAAAGACCTGCCTCCAGCAGACCCTGCCACAAAGGAGAAGCTGCGACCCTCGGTGCAGGCTTTGTTGCAGTGAGCATCTCTGGCTGAATGTGGCAGCTACCTGTCTCCTTGGCTGCAAGAACTTCAGGTCTAAGCAGGCTCTGGTCCATAGGACCCTCCAGACATCATGTCTGTGGCCTTTTGCTCCCTATCCCACTTTTACCCTTCCATTCCAGCTTCCGCATGACCTCTGGAAAACACTTTAGTAAACATTTATTGGACCTGGACCCTCTTTTGAGTGAAATTTTCTATAGCTCCTTACTACCCTGAGGCTAAAGCACAGGTTACTGAACTTTGCCTTTAAGCCTTGCCCCACACCTCCATGCCACTCCCTTCAGGCCGAACATATTTCAGACCCCTCTCCAGCCTCCCACCTTGGCCTCCTGGCCTTGGCTCCTGCTGTTCCCACCTCACCTTTTTTGCCTGGTAGACCCTGCTGTTCTTTTGGCATTTGACACCTTGTTGCTTCCCTGGGGAGACTTCTCTGACCTCCCCAGCCCAGCCTAGAGATCTCCATGCTCCTCACCCTCCCTCAGGCTCTATGGCCCCTGGTCTGAGCATGTGGCACAGGTGGGGGCTGACCTGGTGGAGAGATGTCTGAATGAGGAATGGCCTCCATCTTCTAGGTTTCCCTCCGAGGTGATGCTGCCTCCCTCAGGTGGAGCACAGTGCTGGATCATGAACCTGCTTTCGGAGAGGGAAACCCCTGGTTATTCCTGGGCATCCAGATGTTGCTGAACGGCCTTGCTCTTCCAGGCCTCGACACCCTGACCACTGGCCTCTCCATGCCCCATTCTGGCTCCCAGACTTGCTGTCCCTGCTCTCTCTGCTCAGGACTGTCAGAGCCTGTCCCAGACCCTTTGATAGCTGAGTCATCTACTAGATGAAATGCTAGAGGGACAGGACCATGACAGACACGCTCAGTTAGCCTGCCTTCCAATGGAGGCTCCTTCAGTATGCACAATTATATATAGTTTTAATGTGTAATTGAAATTGTACATATATACCCACACAATATCAATCATATACAGTAGGACCTCTGTAAACTGACCTACACCCAAGGGGGTATAACAAACTGGTCAACATAAGGAACTAGGTCTACTAGGCAGATACATACATGTGGTCCATGTCTGGTCTATGAAAATTAGGTCAATATAAGGAGATTGTCAATTACTGAGTTCCACTCTGCTTGAAATTTATAATTCAAATGACTTTGCAACACTGTTGAAAGACTCCTGTTTAGCCACACCAACAGATTTTCATGTTATAATATCTTTGCCACCCATAGTGGACAGTGGCTCACCACTGGCTACAGAGCATGCCTCAGCAGGTCTTCTGACTGTTCAAGAGAATCTCAGATTCCCACACTGAATGCAAAATTGCCTGACTTCGAAAAGGTGGCAACTCATTCAAAAAATATTTAAGCAGGCTTGGTACCTGTAGCTCAGTGGTGAGGGCGGCGGCCACATACTCCCAGGATGGCAGGTTCAAACCCAGCCTGGGCCTGCCAAACAATAAATATAACAACTACAACAAAAAAATAGCCGGGCATTGTGGCGGGCGCCTGTGGTCCCAGCTACTTAGAGGCTGAGGCAAGAGAATCGCTTAAGCCCAAGAGTTGGAGGTTGCTGTGAACTGTGACTATAAGGCATTCTTCCGCGGGTGACATGGTGAGACTCCGTATCAAAAAAAAAAAAAAGTTTAAGCCCTGCAAGGTGGCTCACGCCTGTAATCCTAGCCCTTTGGGAGGCTGAGGCGGGTGGACTTGAGCTTAGGAGTTGGGAGGCCAACCTAAGCAAGAGCTAGCCTCCCCCCACACACATACTGTAAAAAAAAAAAAAAAGAAAAACTAGCCAGGTGTTGAGGCAGGCGCCTGTAGTCCAAGCTACTTGGGAGGTTGAGGCCAGAGTAACTCTGGAGCCCAAGAGTTTGAGTTTGCTGTGAGCTATGACACGACAGCACTCTACCCAGGGCGATGGAAAAAATAATTTTTTTTAAACTCCCATGACATTCGTTAGTAGGGTCGAGCTTGGAGGCCCTTACAGGTGTGTGTGTGTGTTTAGGGAGGTGTTTAGATCGCTTACCTAAATATGAGATAGGAACCAGGCAACTACAACGCGGAAAAATCTGAACAGAGGAAGACTACAGCTAGCCTGCCGAAGCGGGGCGGGGACGGGGCAGGGATTCTAAGGGCCGGGCCATTCAGAAACGAGAGCCAGCGCACGTCACTGTTGTCTGTGGAGGCGGGTGTAGCCTGAAGCAGCCAATTGGGAGCGCCGAGTCTCACCTCAGCCAATGAGTTGCCTAGCTTCCGTGGCGCCCCGCCCCTGCGCCCTAGTTCTTGACCGCTTTGCCCAGCCGAACTCGGCAGGGTACTTCTCCGCCGCTGCCACTAGTTCTTCCGTCGAACATGCCTTTCGTTGAGCTGGACACGAACTTGCCCTCCGATAGCGTGCCCGCAGGACTGGAGAAACGTCTCTGCGAGGCCACTGCTGCCATCCTGGGCAAACCTGAGGACGTGAGCATGGGCTGGGGAGCTGCGGGCTAGGGGGGTTGGTGGTCTGGGGTCTGGCTCTGTTCCTGCCGCTCCTGAATCACAGTGACCTCGGCTCTTCTCCCCAGGGATACCCCGCCCTCCAAACTCTTACTTTCCGTTCGCCATGACCCCGTGGCCCCCCTCCTCCCTCAGCCGTGACTCCGACCTGTGCCGAGAGCCCTGACCCCAGACCCCACGAGCCCTGCGCGTCTCGGCTCTCGCGCTCCGGGGTCACTAAACATAGCCTGGTCGGCCCCAGCTTCGGGAAAATCTTTCGTGTCTTCCGCAGCGCGTGAATGTGACGGTGCGGCCGGGCCTGTCCATGGCGCTGAGCGGCTCCACGGAGCCCTGCGCGCAGCTTTTCGTCTCCTCCATCGGCGTGGTGGGCACCGCAGAGGACAACCGCGGCCACAGCGCTCGCCTCTTCGAGTTTCTCACCAAGGAGCTGTCCCTGGGCCAGGACCGGTGCGTAGGGGTAGCGAGAGGACCCACCGGGACCGCTGCGCGACAGGAGGCAGTGATCCCACTCGGGGGGAAAATACATTTCTTGCCTTGCCCAGGAGGGACACATCAGGACCTGGTACTCTGGGGACCTTTGACCCCTCCAGATCTCAGATAATGAGTCCATCTTCATAGTGGCACCAGGGTGGAAATGAATTCCTGCCTTTGCTTCTCAGTGTTTCCATCTGTGAACTAAGAAGGCTGTTGTTTTTTTGTTTTGTTTTGTTTTGTTTTTGCAGTTTTTGGCTGGGGCTAGGTTTGAACCCGCCACCTCCAGCATATGGGGCTGGAGCGCTGCTCCTTTGAGCCACAGGCACTGCTCTGAGAAGGCTGTTTTCAACCACTCCCCAGGGGCATCACAAGGGTCCTGTGGGATGGTCTGGGTGCTGTACCTGCCCTGACACCCTGGCAGGGTAAACCTAGATGCAGAAGCCAGATAGTCTGCTCTTCTAGAACCTTTCCAGGCTATTCAGAAGGAATTATGGGTATGTCCAGAGGTTGTGACCTTTGGACCTATGGCCCAACCAGGTTCCAGGTGAGGCTTGGGAGAGCGTCACAGATTAGTGAAAAGATCATTAGCCTAGATGTTTTAGACCCAGCATAGTCATAGCTGGTTTCTTTCACAAACCTGGAAATGAACAATCTCCAGTTTGCAACCTCCCCTTCTGTTAATTGGGGGCAGGGTAGATTAAATGACCTCCTTCTCTACAAGAAGCCCTTACAACCCAAACCTGTTACTCTGTGGCAGAGTTAAAGTTTTATAGGAAGATATGTGTAGGCTATATGCAAATACTATCCCATTTTATATAAGGATATTAGCATATGGATTTTGGTATCCTTGGGAGAGGGTCCTGGAACAAATCCCTATGAACACTGAAGGACAGTTGTAATACTAAGAACAATAAGGTGGTGCCTGTGGCTCAAGGAGTAGAGCACCAGCCCCATATACCAGAGGTGCCGGGTTCAAACCCAGCTCCAGCCAAAAACTGCAAAAAAAAAAAAAAAAAAAAAAAGAACAATAAGTAGTGTACAGATGGCTGTCATGTGCCAGGTACTCTACCGGTACTTTATATACAGGATCCCATAGTTTGTTTTTGTTTTTTTTGAGACAAAGTCTCTCTATGTTGCCCTTGATAGAGTGCCATAGCATCACAGCTCACAGCAACCTCTAGCTCTGGGCTTAAGCGATTCTCTTGCCTCAACCTCCTGAATAGCTGGGACTACAGGTGCCTGCCATGACGCCTGGCTATTTTTTTTTTTTTGGTTGCAGTTGTCATTGTTGTTTAGCAGGCCCAGGCAGGGCTTGAACCTGCCAGCTTTGGTGTATATAGCTGGTGCTCTACTCTCTGAGCTACAGGGCCAAGCCAGATCCCGTAGATCTTTACAAGTCCTGTCGCACTCCCTTTGTGCAGACAGGCCATCCCTTTGAAGTAGATATTGCCCATTAAGTGGATTTTACAGATAGAAAGACTGAGACTGTCATAACATTGCTTTCCCTCCCCCAGCCAGGCTATCCCAAGGTCTGCCCCTTCACTGGATACTTTCTGGCACCTCTGTGAGAGGGGCACGTTCACTCATTCCACAGATATTAGTTGGGGGTCATCATGTGTGCCTGACCTTAGGCCGGGCTTTGAGAAAACAAGGGTGGCCGAGGCACTGCATGGCCACAGGGAGCCTGCATATGGGAGGCAGGCTGTCCCTCTGAGCCCACAGACTGGCACAGATGATTGCATGTACAGCACACACACATGGACGCTGCTGTGTTGAGTGTCTGTCCTGGGTGGGCTTTGCTAATGTGCTGCCATCATTCCACATTTGACAGTCTCACTGCTCTATCAGGGACTAGGGGAAGATCACTACTGTGATGAGCAGCTTTGCAAAATGCCTGCATCTCACAGTGGGTTTTACAGGATGAGGTGTTAGCTGAGATGCTGATGATATCTTTTTCTCTATCTCCTGAAGGATTATTATCCGCTTTTTCCCCCTGGAGCCCTGGCAGATTGGCAAGAAAGGGACGGTCATGACTTTTTTGTGAGCTTTTTGTTGCCCCTTCCAGAAAGACCTCTTGGCAGAGAGAGGACCAAGTGGAGACAAGCTTTGGACACTCCCTTATGCAGACATTCGTGTGACCTTACAATCTTCTTGACAAATAAAGGAAGAGAGCTTCATTATGCAAACATGTCTTCTTTATCTCCCTATACTTCTGGGTGTCTTGGGCCATTGTAGGCAGCAGTGCTGGTGGATGAGGAAGAGGCTCAGGGAACCTGAGGGCAGGATGTTTCCTGTCTTCAGGGCTGTTGTCTGATATGTTTAGACTGCTCAGATCTCCAGTGGAGGGTTTGGCCTAGAGGATTTCCTCTCCATGGCCATGCATACAGGCTAGTGCAAAGGTACAGGCAGCTGGTCAAGCCTGGGTCTTCTTGCAGACTCTGCTGACCTCCCAAGGCTTCAGTCCTCAGTCTTGGGTGGGATAGGATATTTCCTGTCCACAGTCTGCTGTACTAGGCAGAGCAACAGAGAAGGCTGGGCTTTGGGGACCTTTTCTGGGCATTCCAGGGAAGAGAACTTCCATCTTCTCCCTTAACTCTTGCTAAGAATTCTTTGGAGTTGTGCACCTTGTAAAACTTGTGTTCCAGAATACCAAACCTGGAAATGTAGTGTCTGTTACTAGAAACTGAATGAATGTCACCACTGCCCTCTATCTAAATACCATACCAAGCTTTTGAATTTCAGAGTATATATAGATGGAGTGAGGAAGCCTAAAGGAAGTCTCCATTTCAGTAGCTTTCAGGGACTTTGATGCAGAATTTTCATCTCATGACCCTTAGACACCATAGTAGACACTTTCCCTGCACAAACATTTGATGATACTTGTCTTGAGAGCACCAGTGAAATATCAAATTCAGATTGTGAGTCTGTGAAGTCTACAGAGTTAATAAAGTTAGTTTCCAATGGAAAATGCCTGTGCCTGCTCTGTTTGTACCTGACCATTGCTGAGGACTCTTATTAAAAGCTAAACCTTGGAGTTCCTTTTCCTTGTCCTCATTGTTTCTGCACTCATCTCTCTGCCAACATGTTTCATGGGTATCCTACTTCCCAGAGGGACTCAGGGAATGTTCGTGGGTTGAATATGAATGAATGATTGTAGTGCCCAAGGATGAGTTTCAGGTCTAGCTCACACTAGGACCCCAAGGCAACAGGCTTCTATCAAGTCTCCCCATGTTAAATCTATCAACCCCACTGTAGCGAGAGTGCTATGTATCTGCTTGCTTGTGAGGACTGGCCTTTTCCCACCTCTAGTTCTCTCTCCACGGTGCTCCTGAGTATTGCGTCATGATAACCCTGAGGTTCCTGCATTATCTACAGTTTCTCACCTCAGAACCTTTGCCACACAGCTCTGGGCTGCTTGGACAGCCTTTCCCATCAGCAGTTCTTTCAAGACACAATTTAGGGGTGAGAGCTGCAGCCAAGCTTGCATGTTACTTGTACAATTTTTTTTTAAGACAGAAAAAAAGTGATTCCATGTGGCTCTCTCTGTTGCTCTAGGTAAAGTGCTGTGGCATCATAACTCACAGCAACCTCAAACTCTTGGGCTCCAGAGTTACTTGGGCCTCAGCCTTCTGAGTAACTGGGACAATAGGGACCTGCCACCATCCCCGGCTAGACTATTTATTTATTTATTTATTTGTAGAGACGGGGGTCTCTCTCTTGCTCAGACTAGTCTGGAACCCCTGAGCTCAAGCAATCCATCCTCCTCGGCATCCCAAAGTGCTAGGATTACAGGCACGAGCCACCATGTTCTGTCTGTGCAAGTTTGAAACCATTTCTTTATGCTTTCCTTAACTTTTCTCGAATCAAGGTTGGTGACCCAATAAGTTTTGAAACTTCCAGCATATCAGGAAAGCTTTATTGTACAGAACTTTATCGTGATTTTACTATCTTGTAAGGTCAAAAAGAAGGCCGTAAAATTCGTTCCTATTTAAAAATCATCCTTGCTGGACTCAAGCAGTTGTGAATTCAACCACAGCGTGAAGCCCGTCCCTAAAACGCTTTATTATTAATTCCGTAGAGACGAACCTCTTTCAGCCTTAAGCCTTTTCAGCTCGGGAATTCTGACACTACCATCCCACTCCACCCCACCCGCCCTCACTCTGTTCATTTACTGGGTCTTTTTCTTTTTTCCCTTTGTTTCGCTAGTTCTATTGTATCTATGCCTTTTGGGTGTCAAATCCTTTTCGGAAAGAGGTGAGGCACGGGTAATATAATGGATAAGGATGCTCCTCCTCCCTCCTTCCTCTAAATGCTCCGCAAGTTTCCACTGCCTTCAGAGCATCTGTCCCAGGTTTTAACAATACACAGCCAAGTCATTTAGCTACTGCTCAGGGCTGGGCGCCAAGCACTGCAAGCGATGGAGCCGGGAATACGACCACAAGCTGGCGCTCTTAACCTCCGAAACACCCCTGAATCAGTCTCCCAGACTGAAAGCGTCTGTCTACCCAGCGTTTCGCCGAAGCGCGCCGGGCAGGTTCCAAGCGCGCCTTGGGCGGGGTCAAGATAAAACCACTGGAAGGGTAGAGGGAGGCTCGTGGGCCCGCGATGATTGGCTGGAGGAGCCGGCATCGGAGCCAATGGGAGAGCGCCTTGTTGTCAGGCGCTCAGCTGGCCTGCGCGGAGGGTTCCGGGCTGGCAGGCTGTTGCTGTGGAGACGCCTGGTGAGTTCCCCCCGCGGCAGGTCTGGGGGCTGCACCGGCGTAGGGTCGCGGCCTGATTGAGCCAGGGGCGCGGGCCAGAGGGTCTGTCGGCGCGGGGCCGAGTCATGTGAAGACGCTGGGGGTTCCTCGGGCAGCTCCAGTACCACAGTCGGGAAACCGAGGCCGGAGAGCGGGAGGACCCAGGCCCGGCTGCCCCGCGGGCTTCACCGCTCGCGCCGCCGCCCCGCGTTCCCCGCCTGAGTTGTGGCCTCCGGAGTGGTTTTCAGTAACGGCAGGAGCCACCATTGATTGAGCGTCTGCCTGGTGCAAAGCCTGGCAACCTTTATTCGCGTCCTTTCACTTCACCTTCACAGCAGCCCTGAGAGGTGAGTGCTGTTATTGTGCCTTTTACAGTGCTGGAAACTGAGGCCGAGGGCAGGTGAAATGACTTGCTCACAGTACCCCAGGGGTCAGCCTTATTCCAGACCCCAAATCTTGACCACTCTCCAGCCTACCAGGAGGAGGCCGGCCCTGGCTAGATAGAGCTCATCTGACATGCCTGGGTGTCTGCACAAGTGACTTGGGGTTGGGGGTCACTTAACCTTTCGAGACTTGGATTGTAACAGGTCGTAGGTGCGGGAACGTCGGGTTCCATGTGGCTAAGATTCTTTCTGTGTGGTTGGAAGTAGAATATCTTTAAGAATGGTCCTGTTCGGGAGTCGTCAAACTTTTGTTGTAAGTGTAATGTTGATACATATTATTATAATATGTCGTAAATAGTAGTAAGTATAATAGTACTTAGTATTTTAGGCCCTGAGAGTCATAGGCGGTCTACTCAATTCCAATGTTGTAGTGTGGATACTGCTAAAAGCAATACATAAGACAGTGGCTGTGTTCCAATAAAATTTTACTATGGACACAAATTTGAATTTTATATGTATAATTTAATATACACATACAATGAAATATAACCATATGTATACATACAAATTATGCAATATGTGCACTTTGTATGTCTACATACAAATTATACAATATGTATAATTTGAAGTTACATGTATAATTTCTATGTGTTGTGTATTTTTTCCCTCAACCTTTTAAAAATATAAAACCCATTCTGTGCTCCTGGGTGATGCAAAAACAATGGGCTAGAGTTAGCTTGCAGAACTCTTGTCTACTCCAAACCATTAATTATGCTGTAGGGGAAATTGAAACCCAGAGAAGAGCATCATATGCGTTCTCAGTCACACATACAGCTGCGTTGTGTCACAGTGGAGCCTCAGACCTAGGCTTCCCAGCTCCTGATCCAGAGCAGGCCCTGAAACACCACTTCTTACACTCAGGATCTGGGTGCTGCCAGGTGCCCAAAGGATGCTACTGGTCCTTATCATGTGCTCTTGGCTGAGGAAACCGTACTCTAGAAGAGTTTGGAAACTTGTGAGCTTAAACTGGTGAATACTGTTCTGAGAAAATGCAACTGCTAGGCTGGAGTCTGAAATGAATAGATATTTCCTTTCCCTTCTTCTTCTTCTTCTCCTTTTTTTTTTTTTGGAGACAGAGTCTCATTTTGTCGCCCTGGGTAGAGTGCTATGGCATCACAGCTCACAGCAACCTCCAGCTCTTGGGCTTAGGCGATTCTCTTGCCTCAGCCTCCGAGTAGCTGGGACTACAGGTGCCCGGCTACACCAACAATGCCAGGCTATTGTTTGGCTGCAGATGTCCTTGTTGTTTAGCAGGCCCTGGCCGGTTTGAACCCAGCAGCCTTGGTGCATGTGGTGGGTGCCAAGCCTAAGCTTTTTATTTTAAACTGATTTTAGATTTAGAAAAAGGTTGCAACAGTAACACAGAGTGTTCCCGATGTTCTTCACCCTGCTTTCCCTAATGTGAGGTTAACATCTTACATAATCATAATACAACTATAAAGAACAGAAAACTAATATTGGTGCAGTACTGTTTACTACACTACAGACCTGATTTGAATTTCAATTTTTCCCCCAAGGTTCTGGTTTCATTTCAGGATCCTGTCTAAGATCCCATTTGCCTTTAGTGATTTCTCCTCAGTCTCTTGTACTCCGCAACAGTCCCTGGTCTTGTCTTCTCCTTTTTGGCTTTGACCCTTTCAAAGCTGTACTGATCAGCAGTTTTGTGTGATGTCCCTCAAATTAAGTTTGTCCAGTGTTCCTTCATGATTAGAGTGAGGTTGTATATTTTTGGCTAGAATGATGACGGATGTTTTTCTGCTCTTTCTCAGTGCATCAGATGGAGTCCAAGATACTGATAGAACTTATTACTGGTGATATTCACTTCGATCCCTTTGTTTACTTGGTGTCTGCCAGGTTCTGCACTATAAAGTTACTGTTTTTCCCTTTGTAGTTAAGTATCTTAGGGGAGATAAGTTGAGAGGACACAAATTCTGGTCTTTACAAATTTGTGCCCATTGACTTCAGCAGACATCTCTGGATCTTTGTGGTGTTTGCCCAGATGTATTTTCTATTTATCTTTTTCCTTCTACATTTATTGAAATTCTGCTGAAGGGAGAGCTATACATGCTCTCATTTATTTATTTATTTGTATCAGTTTGGACCTTAGATAGTCATTTTATTCTGTGAGTTAAAATTCAGTATTATCATTCAGTATAATCTAAATATTTTTTGTTGCTTACTGTGTGAACATTGGGTATTTAAGATATTTTAAGATATTCTCCAGGTATCTTCTGTCTCCTATCAGTGGGCCTCACTGTTTTTCTTTTTCTTTTTCTTTTTTTTTTTTGAGCATGCACTTCATTTATGGCTCCACAAGGTGTTTCAGGCTCATTTTGTATTTTCTCTACCCTAACTCTGGAGTCACGGTTCTTTTTGTCTTCAGCTGCACAGAATCCAGTTTAGATACTCTTTTCCACAGTTACTTAGGTAGTTCTTTTCTTTCTCATGCCCTTCAGTGTCATTAGTCATCAGACAGTGAGATTCATTGTTAATGGTTGCATTTCATTTTGTATTCCCCCTGCATCCTAGTTGAATATAGTTGTTTATTTTTGGGGATCTGAAACATGACTGTGGTTCTGAGAGCCAGTGCTACACACAAACGTATGCTCGGGGAAGTGTCGCCCCCTCCTCATTCCTACCACTCTGTTCTCATTTACCCTTCTTTTCACCCCTTTCCCACCTGCCCAGTAGAGGTAATAGCTGTCTTAGTATTTGGATTTTCATGTCTCTTTTATGCAGATGAACACATAATTGTTTATTTTCTTATATCCTCTTCTTATATGAAGAGTGGCGTGCTATAGATAATTCTGTTTGCTTGTTTCATCTAACAGTGTGTCTCAAAAATCACTCCATATCTGTTCCTAGAGCTCTTTCTTCCTCCCTCCCTCCCTCCCTTCTCACTCTGTTGCCCAGGCTGGAGTAGGGTGGTGTAAAATCATAGCTCATTGTAGCCTATAGTCTTAGGCTCAAATGATTCTCCCTCCTCAGCCTGCTGAAGAGGCTAGGACTATAGACATGAGCCTGTAATTTTTTAATTTTGTGTAGAGATGGGGAGTCTCCTTATGTTGCCCAGGCTGCTCTCACACTCCTGGCCTCAAGCAATCACCCTGTCTCAGCCCCCCAAAGTTCTGGGTTAAAGGTGTGAGCTGCTATGACCAGCCACAATTTACCATTTTAAGTGTACCATTTTGTGCTATTAAATACATTTGTGTTGCTGTGCAGCCATCACTGTCATCTACCTCCAGAACTTTTTTTATCTTTTCATACTGAAACTCTGTTCCCATTAAACAGTAACTCCCCGTTTCTCCCTTACCCCTAGTCCTATGAGCCACCGTTCTATTTTTTTTTTTCCTTGAGATAGTTTCACTATGTCACCCTTGATAGAGTATCATGGTGTCACATCTCATAGCAACCTCTAGCTCTTGGGCTTAAGTGATTCTCTTGCCTCAGCCTCCCAAGTAGCTGGGACTCCAGGTCACAACACCTGGCTGTTTTTTTGTAGTAGTCCTTGTTGTTTGGCAGGCCCAGGCTGGGTTCGAACTCACCAGCCTTGGTGTGTGTGGCCAGCGCCCTAGCCACTGAGCCACAGGTGCCAAGCCCATTCTACTTTTTGTTTCTATGAATTGGATTACTTTAGGTACCTCATGTACTGTTATCATGCAGTATTTACTGTTATCATGCAGTATTTGCCCCTTTTTTGTGATTGGCTTATTTCACTTAGCATAATGTCCTCTGTGTTGTAGCCAATTACCTTCTTTTCTGAAGCATGTGTTAGATTACCTTCCTTTTTTAAGGCTGAGTAATGTTGCATTGTGCATATGTGCTACTTTTTTTTTTAACATTCATCTGTTGATGGACACTTGGGTTGCTTCCAACTTTTGTGCGTTGTAAATAGTGCTTCGTCCCTTAGTTTTAAAAGTGTTTGTTTGTTAGGGTTATTAATCCCTTGTTGCGACCCGGGCTCCTGTGGCGACCCGGGCTCCTGTGGCCTCGGTCTCGGTTAGCGCAGGAAGGAACCAGGCGAGAAGCGGATTAGAAGTACAAGCTTGTGGAAGGCGGGCTAGCCCTTACTTTCAGGGTAGCCCTGAGCAACCTCCGCACCAGCCTTTTATTGAAAGGGAATGATCCAAGTGAGGGGAGTAATTAACAATGACTACTTGCTGAGGGCACGGGCTCCTCCCACAAGGAGCTCCCTTGGAGGAATGGCCCAAGGTCCACGCCTCAGCTGCAGATCATCTTGCTCGGATTTTGGCGTCTCCTACAATCCCTTGTTGGTGGCATATGTTTTCTCCCAGTTTGTCACTTGTCTTTTGATTTTTTTTCTCATTTCTTTGGGCATGCAAAATTTCTTAAATTTTTGTGTGGTTAAATTTGTCAGTCCTTTCCTGTCTCTGGAGTTTATTTATTTTTATTAATATGAGGGTATATACGGTTAAGTTACATAGTTTCTATATGTAAAGTCAAGTCCCAGTTGTAGTTGAATCCTTCACCCAGGAGTGTGCCATGTACCCTTACATTGTATCTGGTAGATGAAAGCTTACTGAACTCCCTGCCTATTCCCCTCCCCCTTCTTGAATTTAATTGTGTTTTTCTCTCATGTGAGCCTGTAGTTCTTAATCTACTAGTTTCAAATTATTGTGGAGACATGGGATGCTTGCTTTACCATTCTGTTTTTTTGAGACAGAGTGTCACTATGTCACCCTCTGTAGAGTGCTGTGGTGTCACAGTTCACAGCAACCTCAAACTTTAGGGCTTAAACGATTCTCTTGCTTCAGCCTGCCAAGTAGCTGGACTACAGGCGCCCGCCACAACACCTGGCTATTTTGTTGTTGTTGTAGTTGTCATTGTTATTTAGCTGGCCCAGGTTGGGTTCAAACCAGCCAGCCTGGGTGTATGTGGCTGGTGCCCTACTGAACTACGGGTGCTGCCCTGCTTTACCATTCTTGACTGTCTCTGGATTTTAAATTATAGTCAGAAAGCCTTTCTGTAATACTTAACACTAAGTAATTATGTCAAAAAACTGTTTCAGTGAAGAAAACAAAGAACTTAAAAAAAAAAAGGAAAAGAATACTAAATATTGTAACTCTATCATTTTGGGAGGCCAAGACAGAAGGATTGCTTGAGGCCAGGAGTTCAAGACCAGTCTGAAAAAGAGTGAGACTCTGTCTCTACAAAAATAGAAATATTAGCCATGCATGCTGGTATGCCCTTATAGTCCCAGCTACTTGGGAGGCTGAGGCAGGAGGATCTTTTGAGCCCAGGAATTGAGGTTGCAGGGAGCTATGATGATAGCACTGCCCTCTAGCCCAGGTGACAGAGTGAGACCCTGTCTCAAGAAAAACCAAAGCCAAACAAAAAGAATACTAAATATTAACTTTGGAGGGTAAGGGGAAGTTCACCCTCACTTCCTTTAGTAGTTATATGGTTTCCTTTTTTTTTTTGAGACAGAGCCTCAAGCTGTCCCCCTGGGTAGAGTGCCGTGGCATTACAGCTCACAGCAACCTCCAACTCCTGGGCTCAAGCGAGTCTCCTGCCTCTGCCTCCCAAGTAGCTGGGACCACAGGCGCC
>CAUYTI010146484.1:0-35794 GCA_963575145.1 Galago senegalensis | reverse complement strand
TGTGGTCCCAGCTACTTGGGAGGCGGAGGCAAGAGACTCGCTTGAGCCCAGGAGTTGGAGGTTGCTGTGAGCTGTAATGCCACGGCACTCTACCCAGGGGGACAGCTTGAGGCTCTGTCTCAAAAAAAAAAAAAAAAATCTGGTCACCTTAGTCTAGTGTCTATGTTCACAACCTCCATGTGTTGACCAGTTTGTTATAGGCCCTGGGGTGGTCAACTTACAGAGGTCTTACTGTACTTTTAATTCAGCCAAGGATAAAATTAAAGAAAGTAAAACAATGTATACAAGCTGATATAATGAGAGAGCTGCTTATGTTTTTTTTTTTGCAGTTTTTGGCCAGGGCCAGGTTTGAACCCAACACCTCCAGTATATGGGGCCGATGCCCTACTCCTTGAGCCACACAAAACATGTTTTTTTCAGTATATAAATCTTTGGGTTCATTACCTTTTTGTCAAGGTAATTACAAATACCCCTTTCTCCTACATCTCTGCCAGAATAGCTAGAATAATTCTTTTCCATTTTTTACCTATCCACCAAGGTAGATTTTTTTTTTTTTTTGAGACAGAGTCTCCCTTTGTCACCCTTGGTAGAGTACCGTGTGGCATCACAGCTCACAGCAACTTCCAACTCTTGGGCCTAAGCAATTCTTTTGCCTCAGCCTCCCAAGTAGCTGGGATGACAGGCGGCTGCCACAATGCTGGGCTATTTTTTTGTTGCAATTGTCATTGTTGTTCTGCGGGTTCTAACCCTCCAGCCTCAGTGTATGTTGCCGGCACATTACACGCTATACTACAGGCACTGCCTAGAATATGATTTTTTTTTTCTTTTTTTTTTTGAGACAGAGTGTCACCATGTCGCCCTGGGTAGAGTGCTCTAGCATCACAGCTCACAGCACAACACCTGGCTATTTTTGGTTGCAGTTGTCATTGTTGTTTAGCAGGCCTGGACAGGGCTCGAACCCACCAGCCTCAGTATATGTGGTCAGTGCCCTACTCACTGAGCTACGGGTGCCAAGCCCAGAATATGATTATTTTCTTTTGACTTCACATTACATTTCCTGGACTATATGTAAATTTGAGTGTCTTTTCATAGTTTTTGGCAGAGAATTTTCTGTCTAGGCATTGTCTATTCATATAATTTGTCCATTCTTCTATTGGATTGCATTTCTTCTCCTTATAAACTTATAAAATATTTTTGTTTATTATAGATATTTGTTCTATGTCTTCCTAGGTATTTATTCTTTGTTATAAATTTTAGGATCACTGTATCCAGTTAAAAAGAATACCACGGCACAGGGAGCACATTTGTAGCACCAGCATCTCAGGAGGCTGAGGTGGGAGGATTGCTTAAGCCCAGAAGTTCCAGAATAGCCTGGACAACATAGTGAGACTTCATCTCTAAAATCAAAAAACATACAACTAAAAATGAGCAAACAAAAAAAGAATACTATATTGAACATTCAATACATCAAATGTGTCATAGATATTAATTTTGGGAGAATTAATGTTTTGTGATATTAAATAAATTCCTTAAACATGGTTCACTATAAATGAAATGATTGATAAATTTAATAATATCACTTTTTTGGTTAATTTTATGAATAAAAAGCCATTAGAAAGTAAAATTATTAGCGAAAGACAGGGAAACAAACACTATACAAAGGATTAAAATTCGGAACATTTTTATATTAGCAAGAAAAATATAACTAACCCTAAGAAAATGAACATATAATATAAATAACAATGTTTAACCACAAGTAAGCAAGGTGATGGAGTGTTAATTTAATGTAAATATTTCACATTGTATATCAAATCGGTACACTGAACCCCATAAGTGCATCAATGTTCACAGTTATGATTTAATTAAAAATGTTTTAAAGTATAGAAAAATCCATATGATCAAACAAGTATAAAAATGCTCACTTTACCAATAAACATAAACATTTAAATTAAAACTTTGAGACAGGCTCGGCGCCTATAGCTCAACCAGCTAAGGTGCCAGCCACGTACACCTAAGGTGGCGAGTTCGAATCCCCAGCCTGGACCCGCCAAACAACAATGACGGCTGCAACCAAAAAATAGCCGGGCGTTGTGGTGGGTGCCTGTGGTCCCAGCTACTTGGGAGGTAGAGGCAAGAGACTCGCTTGAGCCCACGAGTTGGAGGTTGCTGTGAGCTGTAATGCCACGGCACTCTACCCAGGGGGACAGCTTGACGCTCTGTCTCAAAAAAAATAAATAAATAAATAAAATAAAAATTACTTATGTTAAAAGAAATTTAATGTAAAATTATGAGGTGCTAGAGTAGATCGGTTCATTCAGCAGCTTTTAACATGCATTCCTGTAACAGAGAAGTAGGCAAGGTAAGCGCTCTATTTTCCAAGTCCCTTGCAGCCAGGGTTTCAGATATGGTTGGTCCAATCAATCAGATGCACTCACCTGAGACTTTTACACGCAACCAAGTTATACGTGGAGAGGGGCAGGACAGGAGGTATCCATTTCTGCTGACACAAAGCATGGCAGAGGAGGTGTGGCTCTGGAGCCGACCACTGTTCACAGCACTCAGATTCAGCAGGCAGCTTCCTGATCTGACAGGCAATTTCTTGATGCCCACTCAGGTGATGCAGTTCCTAGAAGTTCAGCCTAGGCCTATTTCTTCAGCCCTCCCAAAGATTCTGTGAACTATCTAATTGATAGTTCTAATTGATCCCTCTCTATTTAATAGCTAAAGAAAAATAGAATACCTACCATGAAGAATCTTGACCTGTACAGAATTTGTAGCTAGAAGTCAGGTGCAACAAGTAAAAAGTCCTTAATATGGGGTTGGCTTAGTTGAGGAGTACAAGGCCACAGGCTTTGGGCAATGCGACTTCCTGTCAACTGAGCTGAAGGTATCAGAGAAAGTGGTGGTACTACTATAGAGTGCTAGCACACCGTGGCTGCCTCTGGCGTCTTTCAGCAAAATCATGTAAGAGAAATGTGCTTCAGGCTAAGGCTAACAAGTCTGTAGAACTGCAAGGGAATATAGCTTTGCTGAGAGAACTGTTCCCAGTCGACAATACAGAACCTTCCCTTAGGAATTTTTTGCCAAGGGCGATACCTGTGGCTCAAAGGAGTGGGGCGCTGGCTCCATATACCAGAGGTGGTGGGTTCAAACCTGACCCCAGCCAAAAACTGTAAAAAAAAAAAAAGAATTTTTTTGCCAAGTAACAGGAGCCATCCTAGAAAAAAAAGCTCAGAATAAGACTGTTGCCATCGCATCCAAGCCTACAGTCTGAAAGGATTTCAAATAGGTACCACTTATTTAAGACTCAAGGGGATGGAGAGAGTAGAGGCAAGTAAATGATGAGGTTCTTTGTTTAAAACTATGTTTTTTGACTTTGTGAAAACTATGTCTTTGACTGTGTGTGGTTCAACTCATGGAAATAACTAAAGAAAACAGATCAAAACCAATTTAAGTTTCTAGGGAACCATTTGGCCAAGAAACAAAATAAAATAATAACAAATAAAAACCCAAATCTGGCCTGCAACAGCCAGTGGCTCTTAACTATCTGAAACAATCCCTGAGCCTCCAAGCCCACAATAACAGGAAGTGACCTAATAAAGTGATCCATCCTCCAAGGAGGGCACATATTTCAATACCCTTTCAGAAGCATCCTTAAAAACTAATGAACAATTAAAACTTTCCAGAGAGCAAAACCAAGGGCCCCTGAGAACATCAGGTAAGAGAGCTCCTCTTAGAAAGGTGGATCAAAGGTTGTCTGAAGGACAAACTGAAGAATATATTCATGAACTGTGAACATAGTAGAAGAACTTTCCTATGGTACTTTTGCCAACCAGAATTTTTTAATTGCTATGGATCAATGACTGCTATGTTTTCAGTTCTCCACTTTCCTAAAAGGTCAGCTTTACTACAGCTTTTTCCTCCAACTATGCATGGTGCATTTGGAGTTCTGGGAGCAGAAAACTTGTCTTTAGTGTGCAGATGACCATAAGTCACATCCTAAACTAATGTCACAGATATCATGGTCTTTGAGCTATGCAATAATGGATTGAATTACTGGTGGTTTCTCCCAGGGAAGGAGAAAGTAAAGGTTTTCTGTTTCAAAAGAATACTGTACATGGACATTTAGATAGCAACAAGGCTGACCAGGGTTAAAACTGAACGCTGCCTACCACGAATTCCTTTCCCTTTTTCCTTAGTAAAAGGATGTTAACTTTTAGCCAGATACATGGATTTTTCAGCCTCCCTGGCAACTATCTGGCCACTTGTGTGACTCAGTACTGGCCCATGGGATAGATACAAGGGCAAGTGCTGCTGCACTCATATGATTGCAAGGAAGCTGATTCAAGTAGGGACATTCCTTTGTCTCCGCCCTCCCCACTGCCAGCGGCAGCAATCTTGGACAGTGAGAATAAAGTAGCAAGGAGATAAAAATGACACACTGAGGACAGCAGAGCAGAAAAAACCTGAACACTAATTACCTACTTCTAGAGAAAAACTCCTATTAAGTTTAAACTTCTGTTGTCTTTTTCTGTTATATGTAGCAAAACTTGATTTCAAATGATAGAGTTAAAAAAAAAAAGAATGAAAAAAATGGCTGAAAGTGGTAGCAAAAGCTAATCAGTTGAAAAATGTCTAACAGTTAAAGATGCTAAAAGCAGGAAAATGTTGCCAGAAAACACCATGGCAAAACACCTTCTCCTTTTCAGAAGAACTCTTAATATCAAAGAGACTTTATTGAGAAAGGGGATGATAAGTACCCATAAAAGATCATCTACCTTCATCATCTACCTTCATGAGTGAGAGCAATTTATTTTAAAAGCAATAGACAGAGGTTTCTCACTTAAATAGTTACTGACAGTTTCATTAATTTATGGCATCAGGGGCGGCACCTGTGGCTCAGTGGATAGGGCGCTGGCCCCATATACCGAGCGTGGTGGGTTCAAACCTAGTCCCAGCCAAGTTGCAACAACAACAACAAGAAAAAAAAATAGCTGGGTGCTGTGGTGGGCACCTGTAGTCCCAGGGAGTACTTGGGAGGCTGAGGGAAGAGAATCGACTAAACCCAGGAGTTGGAGGTCAGCTGTGAGCTGTGACATCACAGCACTCCATCAAGGGCAATAAAGTGAGACTCTATCTCTAAAACAAACAAACAAACGAATTATGGCATCAGGCCACTTAATTAAATTGCGAAAGGAAAACAAGTAAAAGAAGGGCAGAATGAATGTGAGAGGAGATCGTGGGTGGGTTTTCTTCCTGGTTCTGGTAATCTTCAATTCTTAAATATCTGTGTCCAAAAAAACGTTTTCTTGTTTTAAAAGTATCTTCCTTTATTCCAAATACGCTTTAAAATATTTATTAAGCAGAGAAAAAGGAAGGGAGCTAAAAAGATAAAATAGATGTTGAGTTAACAGCTTTCTTCCAAGTTCTTGTGGAGTTCGGACTTTAAATGTCTGTTGAAAAAAAATATGCTCTCATTTTATAGATATCTTTCTTTATTCAAAATGTTCTTTCATATACAAATTTATTTTTTAAAATATGCTTAGCTAGTTATAGATTACAATTTAAAAAACACATTCTCTGGTAAGAGCAATCAATAACTGATTTGAATTATAAATAATGTTAAAATAAATAATTTCACTAAAATATGACTATCAAATGACATATTTAAAATTTGCTGATACATAAATCTTTTGGAAGCATTTTTCTTTTTCTGTAATGCAAATGGCTCTATTTCTACAAATATATATGAAAAAGAACCATAACTCTTAACGATTTGAAATTATATTTGTAATGAATGTACATTTTCATTTATACAATGGTTTAATTTCCCTGAGCAAATAAATGAAATTACATACGTGGCTCGAACTTCAATTCTCCATTTGGCCCTGATGGAGGAACTGCTTGTAATTTTTTTTGTTCCATCTGCTGTATGACCTGGGGAATGAAAACAGAGATAGTCTTAGAAGCAAGCATTATTTGGTTTTGTGTCACATGTATGACCTTTGACAAAGCACAACTAACTGAAAATTGTTTTCTAAAACAAAGATATTTGAATTCTAAGATATAGTTAATATTCCAAAAATACTAAAACTGAAAATACTGGCCTTTTCCTTTGTTGTGACAAAGATGGTTCATTTGTTGTATATAATAAACCTACCTTGCTCTGTAAACCTGCGTCTTCCTCTTGTTCTATAAACCTATCTTTCTTTTCCTCAGTAAACTTTGTTTCATGTTTTCCTTGCTTTGGCGGGCAAGAATGCTCTGGTCATCTACAGCCAAGAGCACGTCAAGAACCAAGAACATAGAAAATTGCCTGAACCTCAACAACCCACTCCTGTTTATGGGCTCAGAATCTGGAAGCAGGGCACCACCTGTCCTCATGTCCAAGGTCTCTGCAGGTAAAGCTGAAGAACGAAGAGGCAAAGAGTCTGCGCAGAAGGAAGATCAGGATCTGATCTTCCTGCATCAGTATGTGTCCACCTCTCAGATGTCAGAGAGGTTGCTGTATAGGTAGCTCCTGCAGCCACAGAGTACCTCCAGCAAGAGAAAAGCTCAGGACACAACAGCAGCCAAGATGGGCCTCCAGGAGTTGCAGGAAACCCAGGAGCACCTGAAAGCTGCCAGATAGCAGAACTAGCAGCTGCAGGCCCAGCTCAGCTTATGGCTGATCCTGGGAAAGGAGATCAATTGGACAAAGATAGACACAAGGAGAGTCCAACAAAGGAGGGAGGAGAAAAGAAGCATGTGCCTGGAATGGAAGGAACAGAGAAGGAAGAGGGAGCAAAGAAAGATGACGGAGTAGAGGAGCAATATTTTGTATATTTGCACATAGGGCCACTCCCCATGTCATACTGGAGGTTGGAGCTGAAAATACAGAGATCTAGAGATACAATGAATTTTAAAAATAATAATAATTTTAAAAAGAATGGAGGTCAGGCATGGTGGTTCAAGCATCCTAGCACTCTGAGAGGTTGAGGTGAGTGGATTGCTTGAGCTTAGGAGTTTGAGATCAGCCTGAGTAAAGGCGAGACCTCATCTCTAAAAATAATCAGACATTGTGGTGGTCACCTGTAGTCCCAGCTACTAGAGAGGCTGAGGCAAGAGAATCGCTTGAGCTCAAGAGTTTGAGGTGGCTGTGAGCTAGGATGCCACTGCACCCTACCCTGGGGCCTCTGTCTCAAAAAAAGAGGGGGGAGGTTCTAATAATGATTTGGGGCTGAGAAACTTATTTATCGGTATCACGGTAGAAAGGAAGGATGCAGGGAGGTGGCTGTGGCACACTGGTGAGGCACCTCTTGTTTGCCTTGCTTGTTATTTCAGCATAGGTGGATTTAGACATAAAAAAAGAAAACACTATAACTACTAATACATCGAAATATTATGTTACAAAAACTCAGGCTTTCAGCAAAACACCTAATATTCCTTTTAACATCTAATCCTTTTACAAAATACCACCTGATGATATTCCAGCTTCTGAGCCTCAAGTTGGTCATGCTGACGCTGAAGCTCTTCTTTTTGTTTCTGAAGCTCATGAGCCCTCTTCTTCAGTTCACTTTCTTGTAAAGCAATAATATTTTCATACTCTTTTAGCTCCTCCTCTGTGAAGAACTGTTGCCGATCCAATGTCTAAATGAAAACAAAAAGAGAAAAAAGAGGGTGGCACCTATGGCTCAGTGAGTAGGGTGCTGGCCCCATATACCAATGGTGGCAGGTTCAAACCTGGCCCTGGCCAAACTGCAACAAAAAATAGCCAGGCGTTGTGGTGGGCGCCTGTGGTCTAGCTACTCAGGAGGCTGAGGCAAGACAATTGCCTAAGCCCAAGAGCTGGAGGTTGCTGTGAGCTGTGACACCACAGCGCTCTACTGTGGGTAACAAAGTAAGACTCTTTCTCTAAAAAAAAAAAAAAAAAAAAAAAGATTTGCTTTAAAATTCTACCAGCAACAAAGTATAAAAGAGTATAGTATTGTATCTTTGGGCAAGAAACGAGAAATAAAAAATATATGTTTATGTATTCATTTGAGTAAAAGGAAAAACAGGAAGATTAATGAAATTGGTTACTAGGGGCCACAAGTGAGAACTGGGTAGAAAAGAGAAAGAAAATGCAAAATACCTTTTTTGTACAGATTCAATTTTGAAAATATAATATTTCACATACTCAGAAAAAGAACAATTTCAAAAATCCACAAGAACAGGAAAATCCCAAAACTTAATAAAAAAATCAGAAGCAGAGCAGCACCTGTGGCTCAAAGGAGTAGGGCGCTGGCCCCATATGACGGAGGTAGAGGGTTCAAACCCAGCCCCAGCCAAAAACTGCAAAAAAAAAAAAAAATCAGAAGCAAATGAATAGTGCTTTTATTTTCTTTTCTTTCTTTTGCAGTTTTTTTTTCTTTTTTTGGCCAGGACCATGTTTGAACTGACCACTCATGGTGTATGGGGCTGGCACCCTACTTCTTGAGTCATAGCTGCCACCTAGTACTTTTATTTTAAATGAATAAGATAACCCACAAAAGGGGGAGAGAAAAAAACAACTAACCTAAGTAACTTTCAATGACAATATTTAGACTATGCCTTCAGGTTAAAAACAACAACAAATCTAAATAAATTATTAAGCTTTTATTTTGCAAATGTATGAGTTAGCAATTCTGAAACTCGTACATTCTAGGACTGAGCAAAAAGTATAATATTTTTGTAGGAAAGGGACTTTGGTTTCACACAAAACATGGAAGGAGCAAAAGATTGAATTCTGTATTGAAATTGAAGGTGCTGGATTGAAATGGAAGATATCAGTGTAAACTCATGAGTCTTATTTATTTATTTTTTAACTCACGAGTTTTAATATATATAGATAGCTAGATATAAACAAATGAATGGCCCTGTATGGTGGTTCACGCCTAAAATCCTAACACTTGGAAGACTGAGGCAGGAGGATTGCTTAAGGCTAGAAGTTCAAGACCAGCCTGAGCAGCATAGCAAGAATCTGATTCTCCATTTAAAATTAATCAGGTATAACATCTCACCCCTATAGTCCCAGTTACTCAAGTAAGGTGGGAGGATTGCTTGAGCCCAGGAATTGGAGGTTGCGATGAGCTATAATGATGCTCTGCACTCTAGCCCAGGCAAGAGAGTAAGACCTTGTCTTGAAAAAAAAAGCATATAATTACAGTATCTATTGATCTTCTAGTTTACCAGATGTACTAAACGGGAATGTATGTTCAAATAATCTTAGTATTTTTATTCTCCAAAGTCCAAAAATATTTCACATGTTAGACAAAAAACAAAAGAGGGTGACTTCTCTGAATATTTCTGGGAAGACTGCCCAGAAAAGTTCCACAACCGGGAGACCTCTCAGTCCCAGGTAAAGTAGAATAGTTGGTTGGTCATCCTATGTCAACTATTTTTTGGACAACCAAAAATCTAAATGGTCATCTTTGTATTTTTAATGTAGAAAAAGATAATTTTGGCTCAGTGCCTGTGGCTCAAGTGGCCAAGGCACCAGCCACATATACCTAAGGTGGCGGGTTCGAATCCAGCCTGGGCCCACCAAACAACAATGATGGCTGCAACCAAAAAATATCCGGGTGTTGTGGCAGGCGCCTGTGGTCCCAGCTACTTGGGGAGGCGGAGGCAGGAGACTCGCTTGAGCCTAGGAGTTGGAGGTTGCTGTGAGCTGTGATGCCACCGCACTCCACCCAGGGGGACAGCTTGAAGCTTTGTCTCAAAAAAAAAAAAAAAATCATTTTTTTCCTTAATCTATTTTGGTTGGTACTTCTCAGCTATTTTAAAGTTGTGTATGCACTCATTTATGTACAGTTGGCTGTAATATAAATTGGTATATTTTTCTGGAGCAATTTGGCATGATATACTGAGAAACTAAAAGAAAGTTTATAAATCTTGAGAATAATTCTACCCAGAGAAATTATCATAGATTGCCCCAAAATACATGAACAAATGAACAGTCATTATGGTGTTGTTACATTAAAATACGGGAATTTACCCAAAATATCTAAATCTGGAGAAATGGTTATATAAATTATACTACAACTGCATGTTTAATAGTCATTTTTTAAATCATGTTTATTGAAGAATGACATTGGAAAATGTTTGTGAAATATTATTAAATTAAAAAAGTTTGGAAAAAATTTTATATGAAAAAACAAGATGGGGGTGCTCGTAGCTCAGTGCCATAGCTTAGGGTGCCGGACCCATGCTTGGTGGCTGGTGGGTTCAAACCAGCCCCAACCTGCTAAGCAAACAAACAAGAAAAACAGCCAGCATTGTAATGGGTGCCAATAGTCCCAGCTACTTGGGAGGCTGAGGCAAAAGAATCACTTGAGCCCAAGAGATTAAGGCTGCTGTGAGCTGTGACACCACAGCACTTTACCAAGGGTGACAAAGTAAGACTCTGTATCGAAAAAAAAAAGGAAGGAAGGAAGGAAGGAGGGAAGGAAACAAAGAAGACAGTGAGACTATATATGCAAGCATAATGGGTAGAACAAACTGACATGGAATTTCTTGAATCAGATATCTCATTCGGGGTTGGTTCCATTACCTCCCAGCTATCTGGCTCCAAGAATTCCTTTTTTTCTGTAGCTTTCAAAAACTCTTCAAGAGTCACCAATCGGTCTTTGTTTATATCAACCTGATTAAAAGAAAATGTATGTGTAATATAAAATAATCTTTCTCATATCAGACACTAGCAACTACCTTGTAACAGATGTGACTACAGAAACATACAGCAATTAGAACTAACCTAACATCCACAGAAACCTGAGGAAAGAAATCTAGAACATTCAGTATTATACTAGAATCAAAATATAGATCATCTTTCCCTTCTATATAACTCAAAGTTTAAAATGCATGATATATGTAATATCCTAAAGATCAACAAGTTTGAGTTAGCTGATCTGACTGGTTAAGCTGCTGGTGTCTTTTTCCCTCACCTTAATATGTATAATCTTCTTTAAGCCAAGTACTTAGGTAAGAAAAATAACCATTCCAGAAAGAGGATGATTTGAGCCAAGAGTAAAAGTTTAAATTAAAATGCATTCAACATTTTTCTTAAAAACAACTAACTGAAATTGACTACCTCCCCAAAGGCTCTTAATGGCTATGGCTAATTTCGTTAAAAAGGTGCCCTCTACTATGTATAATGACCAAAGAAATTCATTTGATACTTGGGATGCAATGCAAGCAATCAACAGAGCATTAACAGCTCAAATGTTCATGAAATCACTGAAGCAAACCAGTGGATTTTAGGTACCCTGCACATGATATCTATATCAGAGTTTTTTGCTTAGAGGGAAGAGCAGGTGGTGTCCATAGCTCAGTGGGTAGAGTGCCAGCCACATACACCCAGGCTGGTGGATTTGAACCCATCCCAGCTCAGCTAAAACAATGAGAACTGCAATAAAAGAAATAGCCAGGCATTGTGGCGGCACCTGTAGTCCCAGCCACTTGGGAAGCTGAGGCAAGAGAATTGCTTAAGCCCAAGAGTTTGAGGTTGCTGCTAGCTGCGACATCACAGCACCCTACTGAGGGCCACAGAGTGAGACTCTGTCTCAAAAAAAAGGAGGAGGGGCAGAGCAAGGACTGCAGAGAAAGGCACATATTTTAAATAGGAAGATCCCTCTAAAGCACAGACCTGGTGGAAGTTAGACCATGTGATGATCTAGAGAAGAAGCATTCCAGGAAGTAGAAACATTAAGTTCAAATGCCCTAAAGTAGGAACAAGCTTGATAAGAGGCAAACATGAAGAAAGCCAGGTGGCTATGGTAGAGTGAGTCATAGGATGTGGGGTCAGAGAGCAAGGCAAGGTTAAAAACATGTCATGCCCTTTGGAATAGAGGAGGGATTTGGGATCATATTCTAAGTGAAATGGCAAACTACTGAAATATTCTGAGCAAGGGAGTACTATGGCCTGATTTGTGCTTTTCAGTGCTTACTCTGCCAGCTGTGTGGAGGAGGAACTGCAGAGGGGTAGGGAACAGAAGCAGAGATCCCAGTTAGGAGAAGGGCTTCGGCCTGGTTGTCAGAGTGGAAGTGAGGAGAAGTGATCAAATTCAGCATCACTGAATGATTGGAATGACTGATCAAATATTATATCTCATAGACTAGATATATCACGAGAGGAAAGGAGAAATAAAGGATGACTTAGCCAGAGCAACTGGATGAACTGTGATTCACTTGCTGATAACAAAGAAAGCTGAGCATGAGGAACAAGGCTGTATCTTCAGAAGATATATTAATATGCAAGAGGAACTGTCAAACAGATACAAGCCTGGAGCTTAGGGAAAGTAGAGAGCTGGAGATAAAAATTCTGAATTCACCTGCATAGTGAGCATATATAAAGAAAGAAAGACATGGCCGCTGGGGCTCTACATGGCGTAGCCATTAACGAGCATTTGGGGAGGTAGTCAACCTGTAACTCAATGGTTAGAGCACCAACCCCATGCACTGGGGCTGGTGGGTTCGAACCCAGCCTGGGCCTGCTAAACAAACAAACAAGAAAGAAAGAAAGACATGGGACTCCATAGCATCACCTGAGGAAAGAATGAAAATGGAAAGAAGAATATGGCCAAGGGATAGACCTAGGGCACTGCAACATATAGAACTTGGGAAGAGGAGAAATAGCCAGCAGAGATCAGTGTGAAGAAAGAGTGCTGAGGTATGCAGAAACTAGGCAGGAGTAGTTTCCAAAAGGCAAGTGAAAAAAGCATTTCAAGAAAGAGAGAGGCATTAACTGCACTGAACACTGCTGAGAAGTCATGTAAGATGAAGATGCTGGATTTGATAAGAAAGAAGTCATCAGACAGAAGTTTCAGTGGGCTGATGGAGGCTACAGCATGTTCAGCACAGATTAAGAAAATGAAAGGTGAAAACTATCAGGAAGAGAAAGAACAGACAACTCTATGGAATAGTTTTGCTGTGAAGAGAAGCAGAGAAATGAGGCAGTAACTAGAGGTTTGGGGTTTTTTTAAGGTGGAAGATACGAGATTGTGTTTGTCTTTGAAGGAAAATGATCTGGGAGAATGGAAAACACTGATGGAGGGCGGGGTAAGAGCAGAAACAAAATAACTCAAATAGGATATACTAAACCAGACCTAGTGCACAGTGGAGGAGCAGGCCTTCAGTGGGAACAGTGACAAGTGCAAACAGAAGGGAAGGTAAAATAAACGGGGAGAGATGCAGATTGGTTGGTAGAGATAGTTGGGGCAGGATGAAGTACTTCTCTTAATTGCTTCTGTTTTCTCAGTAAAATGAGAGGCAAGGTCACGGCAAAGGAGGAAAAAGAAGTGTTGTGAAGGTATAAGAAGGGACAATACATGAAACTATAAGACTCTGGGACCAGGGAAGAGAAGGCAACACACCAGGAAGTACAGCTGAATCTCCAAGCAAAGGGCCTGATAGTGATTTGTGCCCCTAAGACTAGAGTGAGACCAGTGAGCATGCTTCCATGTTAATCTCCAGCCACATCCCTTTGCTCCAATACAGCAGGACACAACAGGGCTATGTGTTTAGTAGTAGTTAGACAAATCATGTACTTAGGTAATCATCAGTCTATTTGCAAATGGCCTTTTCTATATTTGACTGGACACCTAAATCAGAGGAAAATAAAGCTTGCTGAACAATCCAAATTGAAAAAATGGTTATTGCTTTGAAAAGGATAAAATTAAAGTTTTAGGACTATGAAGTAGTCTGGATTATTATTCTCAACTATTGTGCCCTCCTGTAATGGGATTATACAGCCCCGCCCAGTGTCACTTGACTTGCTGAACTATCCTATGAGAGGTACACATCCCCTCCTCCCTTACTTGGGGCTTGCTATGGACATCCCTAAGCCAAAGGGATATAAGCAGACCTGAGGTTTGTCAGAGGTGAGCATAATTCTCAAATACTATTAAATTGTGTGGTCTGGGGTCCTCCTAAGATAAGATGCAGTTGCTCCTGCAGCCTGGGAATGAGAAGACACACAGAGCCAAGCCCAGCCCTGCCCCAAACCAGGGTCAGCCAAGTGATGAAAGCATTTCAAGAAAAAGGGAGGAATCCAACTGCACTGAATGCTGCTGAAGAGTCACATAAGATGAAGACACTGGATTTGATAAGAAAGAGGTCATCTGACAGAAGTTTCAGTGGACTGGTGGAGGCTACAGCATGTTCAACATAGATTAAGAAAATGAAAGGTAACTGCCATATCTAGCTACAGGCAACCTTTAAAGATTATGTCATGTGAACAAGAAATAAATATTTGTTGTTACAAGCCATTAAAGTATTGAGGTTTAGGATGTTTTTAGTGAAAGCAACATAGGCTTCAAAAATATCAAATATTGAAAAAAATATAACAAATATTGGACTTCATTGTTTTTCAGCACCAAAAAAAGGTTTTATACTGCTATGAAAAAGCATCCTGGCTCGGCGCCTGTGGCTCAAGCGGCTAAGGCGCCAACCACATACACCTAAGGTGGCGGGTTCGAATCCCCAGCCCGGGCTGCCACACAACAATGATGGCTGCAACCAAAAAATGGCCAGGCGTTGTGGTGGGCGCCTATAGTCCCAGCTACTTGGGAGGCTGAGGCAGGAGACTCACTTGAGCTCAGGAGTTGGAGGTTGCTGTGAGGGTGATGCCATGGCACTCTACCCAGGGGGATAGTTTGAGGCTCCGTCTCAAAAAAAAAAAAAAAAGAAAAAGCATCCTAACCTTTTAGAATAAAGTTGTTACAAATTATTTTATTTATACTACAAGAATCTGGGATAATATTCTGAATGAAAAATGTAAAATCTAATTACATGGCTATTCTGTGTACTTATTTTCCTTCTACAGAAAGATTTACTGTAGGAATCAAATAATCCATAGAAGAAACATATAATCTTCAAACTTTTAAAACATACCTCATTCATTACATGTTCCCTCATTCTAAGCCTTTCCTCTTCCATTTCTACCATATCATCCTCTTCATTTTTGGGGTCATATACTTTCTCCAACTAAAAACAAAATTTTAAAACCAACATGAAGGATAAGAAGTTAGTAGAAGGAAAAAAGAGAGAGAGCGAAAAAGAACACTGAGTATTTAACAAACTAATTTACCTCTTTAGTAAACAGGGCTTCCAACTCTTGTTCATCCAGAAATCCATCACTATTGACATCTGAAGTTTAAAAATTACAAATGTCAAAATGGAGATTTTAATACAGTTAAAATACAATTATTTACAAATGGTTTGCAAAGCTAGCACTGACATGAAGCATCAATATGCTGCAGAAAATGGTTTCTTCTTTCTTATGAAGCTTCAGATAAGCCCAAATGATGCCAATTCTGTATTTATAATTCATAATCACTTTTAAGGAAAATATAACCAACTTCTTCCAAAAATATAAAGTAAAACAATATGCTATAAGAGTAAAAGTAAGGCGGCACCTGTAGCTCAGTAGGTAGGGCACTGGCCACATGCACCCAGGCTGGCAAGTTTGAACACAGCACGGGCCAGTTTAAATCAACAATGACAACTGCAACAACAACAACAAAATAGCCACACATTACGGTGGGCGCCTGTAGTCCCAGCTATTTGGAAGGCTGAGGCAAGAGAATTGCTTAAGCCCAAGAGTTTGAGGTTGCTGTAAGCTGTGACACAATGGCACTCTACCATGGGTAGACTCTGTCTCAAAAAAAAGAGCAAAAGTAAATTTTAATATTATAGTTTAAAGCCTACCAGATATAGCTAGCTAGTCACAGAATTTCCTTCAGTTCACAAAGAACCTTGCAGTAAGTCATACAATGAGGAAAAAAACCCACATAAAGACACTACTGACCAAAAAAATTTTACACTACAGATCAGTGTGAAATAAAGACTATCACATTACCTTAGAAAAACTCTAAACATTTACTATCTGTAGAATTCAAAAGCAGACCTTAGCAGAAATTGATTAAAAGCAAATATAATTTCTTCACAAAACAGATATAAATATTAATAACATTTGTATCGAATCTGTTACCATGTAATTTGAAAAATGTCTTGGGGTCAAAGTCATTAGGGTCCAATCCATCAGTCTCTTCCCATACCTCTTTGAGTTGATCTTTGCTTCCCTGCGAACCAATTTTTAAAAACTGCTCAAAACAAAATATAATCTATGTATAGAAACTCAAAATATAAATTCAAGAAATTCTGCAGAATTAAGAATCAACATTTAATTACTAATAACATGATAAAATTCTGCTATTTGATACAAAGAAGTATCTTCATCTAAATATGGTTTTACAGTCACAATTCTTACTGGATGATTAACTTTGGGGTGATTTTCATGTTTTTTCTTCATTTCTTCAAATCTAGATTCTTCTTCTTTTCTCTTTTCTTCATTCAGGGTTTTTAAATATTCTCTCCTTTCATGTTCCTTCATCATTTCGTATTTTTTAAATTCTTCATGTCTAGTCTTGTCATAGTGTTCCAGATCACTTGTTGCCTAGAATGCAATATTGCATTTAAATTAAATAAAAAGATGTGTTTGAAAAGTATACATAAAGCCACTCTGGAATATAGTCTACTCTCTAAAAGAAGTAGTGTAGAAGGGCAAAAAAAATACTGGACTTTTTTTTTTTAAATCTATCATTTTATTTTAGTCATTATTATTACCAGAGACTTAGGTACTCAAAGAAACTAAAAGTTCAAAGCCAGCTTCAATTTTGCACAGTTCCCCATAAGCAAGTAATATGTTGACATAGTTTGGATGTTGGACCCCTCCAAACCTCATGTTGAAATTTGTTCTCCAGGCTCGGCACCTGTGGCTCAAGCGGCTAAGGCCCCAGTCACATACACCTAAGGTGGCGGGTTCAAATTCCCAGCCCTGGCCCGCCAAACAACAATGATGGCTGCAACCAAAAAATGGTCAGGCGTTGTGGCGGGAGCCTGTAGTCCCAGCTACTTGGGAGGCTGAGGCAGGAGACTTGCTTGAGCCCAGGAGTTGGAGGTTGCTGTGAGCGTGATGCCATGGCACTCTACCCAGGGGGATAGCTTGAGGCTCCGTCTCAAAAAAAAAAAAAAAAAGGTATCAGTGCACCCCAAGGGCCATTCAGACGATAAAGCACTAGGCTAGCGAAAGGAAAGTCACTCTGCTCCCAGTGTGCTTTTGGCTAATGCTGTCTTACAAGTTTAAATGAACCTGCTGCTTGCGTTCACAGCTACTGGACACAAGATTAGAAAATGACTCCAGCCAGGCCTGAGGACTTGCACAGAGCTTGCTTTATGCCAACAACTCACTTTACCCCTTCGCTTTATAAGCTACTTGATTAGCAGAGGAGAGGAGATGGTCTTTGAGACAACAGTCCACGTCTCCTTAGGCTGCTGGCATTTGAACAAACCACCTTTCCTTCACCAATACCTGCCTATCACCTCTTACCTCTTGAGTCCAGCTCTTGGGTAGTGGACAGCTGAATCTGTGTTCAGCAAGAAAGGTAGAACTGGGCTCGGAACAAAGCCTTCTCACTGACTTGCCATTCTCTGCACCACACCACTTCTTTCAAAGTTTGGGATTTTCTCCCCAGCTTCTCACCAGACCCTACACATTGCTGCCTCTGTGTCTCTGCCCTGGTACATATTCTAATTTTGAATTCCTTCCTCCTCTTAACCTGCACAAATTCATGCACACATTTATTATTCATTGTTATTTTCATTTAATAAACATAGGATTTTTAAACTTAAAATGTTTTATCGTGAAATATTTCAACGATTATGCTTTACATTTTTTAAAAGTAAAGTATCTTTTTACCAATTAAAGTATGCACTATATTATACACAGTTGAAATCTTTGTCAAAATTTAATATGCTGATATATTTTCCTGAGATAATTTTATTAAAAATAAAATGTACCCTTGCTGGATGCCATAGCGCAATGTGCCAACCCCACACACCAGAAGCAGTGAGTTTGAACCTTGTCTTGTGTGAAGCTGATTAACAAAAAAAAAAAAAAGAAGAAGAAGAAGAAGAAGAAAGAAAGAAAAAAGATCCTAAACCTATTCTTCTTTTCTTCCCTATCCCAGAAAGAGTCAATATCACGAACTTAGTTTTCATTATTGCTAGGCATGTTTTTATAAACTTACTGTGTATGCACGTGTAAAAACCAACACACATATTTCTCCCCAGCCACTGCCCAGCACGCAGGGCAGCCACTTGGGCAGGAAGTTCAAGGACATGAGTGTTGTGCTCAGACTTTTCCTGCACATATTCAGACTATAATCATACCATTTGACAACTCTTTTTTTCACTAAATATTTTATCTTTGAAATCATTTTTTCTATGTTGAAACAGGCAACTCTAGTATATTTACTTTAATTTTTAATACTATTATATTTTATGTGATAATTCGTTTTTTGTTTTTGAAACAGAGTCTTACTTGGTCATCCTTGGTAGAATGCCATGGTATCTTAGTTCACAGCAACCTCAAACTTTTGGGCTTAAGCAATTCTCTTGCCTCAGCCTCCCAAGTAGCTGAGACTACATGAGCCCGCCACAATGCCCACCTATTTTTTTTTTTTTTTTTTGAGATGGGGTCTTGCTCTGGCTCAGGCTGGTCTCAAACTAGGAGCTCAGGCAATCCACCCCTCTCAGCCTCCCAAGTGCTGAGATTACAGGTGTGAGCTACTGCACCTGGCTTGATAATTCATTTTTTTCCATTTTTGTGTTAATAGACACTTACATTACTTCCAATCTTTTGTTTTTACAAATGATTTTTCAATTACTATTCCTTAGACCATTATTCACGTGTACAAATACAAATGATTTTAAGATAAAATGTAGTCCTTTGTTGAAGAGGACACACTTCTGTTAACTTCTGGTTATTGCCAAAAAACTCTCCAAAGTGTTGCCACCCAGCCAAGTTCATCTTCCCACTGCCCAAAAGAAAGACAATATCCAGAGACAGCAGACAGCAGGGTTTACAGCAGAGAAAGGCTTTATTCTATATAGTACTAAGTGGGAAGATGGGAGTAGTTTCTCAAATATGCCTCCCCAATAATTGAGGAGACTAGGTGTTTAAAACCAGTTTGGTGGGCTTAGGATTAGGCAATCAGAGTCTGCTAATTGCTTAGCTTTAGTGTGGAATCATCATTCCTTTGGATGGGCTGTTGTGTAGGTAAGTCACTGGAATGCAGAGCTTTGAGTGAAGGCTCCAAGAGCCTTCAAATTGAGTAACTTCTTTGGCCTGGGTGATTCAGTCATTCCACTGGAAAGCAGGACCCAGAAGATATTTCAAAACCTACCTCTATGTTCTGAACAGGTGAACTTATTTCTGGAGAAGAGTAAAGAATCTTTACAGCTACCAGCTGTTTCCTCTATAGTAACAATTACAGATAAACACGGAAACAAGGGGATAGTCACTATTATCAAGCAAATGAGAGGATAGTGGCTAACTGTCATCCTTTCTTTTTAGCTAATCTTGCTCTCTCACAGCTTGTGGGGGCCCTTACTCCACTTCTCTCCTTTCACCCCTCCATCCTGGCTGTAAGGGCAGTTTCAATCCCCACTGGGCTTTTACCTGAGGTGCAGGTAATGAAAAGAGAAAGTGCTGATAACCACTCTGACTTCATGAAGCTGACACAGGGGAGAGTTGGGGTTGGGCCCAGGGTAAAAGAGATGAAACCATTTGGCAGCCACCACCTGCAAATATCCACGAGTGCTGGGTTTCGAGTCTGAGGTTTGCATGATGAGAACATTAGTATTCTTATTTACAGCCTAAAAGAACAGTGGACCACAGGACAGATAATACTTAGCTTTAAGAGCCCCTCTAGAACTCATATGGAGTTTGAGGCAATCCAAGTGAGTATTTTGGAAAATCAATTAACTATGGGGCCATTTGTGGGGCTCTGTTATAGCCATACCTCTTATTGGAAAATTTTTCTACTCAGGTTTTAACTTCTCCTGCGGTATCAGTAGGTAGCATCTAATACTATGCAGACTCCCTCTTATTTAGTCAACAGGAAAGCTAGCACTGCCTGATTATCTAGAAGTGCCTAGACCTAGCAAGTTGAGTGATCTTTGGTGAGTCCCAAGACTTATGCAGTCTCTTTGTCTGTCTTTTCTTTTCTTTTCTTTTCTTTTCTTTCTTCCTCTCTTTTCTTTCTTCTTTCCTTCCTTCCTGCCTTTTTTTTATAGTAAGTCCTAGAGTCAGAGGAAATTTCTAGTCATGTGTCTGTTGGCATATACTCTACAGCGAGAGGGACTAGCATTTCCAGTAAGGTTAAAAGTGTTATTTCTGTGGTAGCCATCCCAAAATACATCAAAAAATGGTTTGGGGGGTAAATATTTCTTTTTTTTCAGTTCCCATTTTGAAATAAAAAGGTTTTAAATATTAAAACTTGAAATTTTATCTTATGACTAAACAGCAGTAAAGAAAACCTGACTACTTTTTTATCATTCTGTACCTTTCAACCCATCTATCATTCCTATCAACAAATCTGTTAAAAACAGCTGGGTCTCATTCCATGAGCTGGCATTGCAGACAAGGCTAGAATCTAATATAGGTAGATCACAGTTTTTCATTTTTGAATCATATCTTTCTCTCTCTAGTTTCTCATATCATTAAAGACAAATAATAACAGGACTAATTTACTTGCCAAAATAAATTTTGCTCTCAGTATACCAGGCCTGATTATTTGCATAAAGTGCAGTAAGAATAATTATTAACCACATGATAGGCTTTTCTATAAGGATCACCTGTGCCATTAGATATTTGTATTAATTGCATAAACTTCTCTTTTCTTGAGGTTCTAAAATGACTTAAGTTTCCTGGACCTGTTAGGACGCGATATCCTTTACTCTTCACAGATCAGGAAAAGTTATTGATGAGTTATCTGGCCAATTTTTCCGACAGGCTTTCTATTGGCCTTATAAAGTCAGCTTTAATTTCTTAATATAGTCTGAACACCTCTGAAAATATGCCATTCAAATCAAAGTCTTGGCAAAATAAGCAGGATCTTTCGTTGTGTTCAATAAGAAAACAAATGCATATTGAACTTATGCAAATAAGTATCTTGCCATAAATTAAGAATACTTACAAATGATTTTCAAATTCTGGGGATTTCAAGTAGAGAGAAAAATAAATTTTTCAATTTTTGCTTACAAGTATACACTTTGTTGTAAGGTATAAATAGCTCAAAAGACAGAAAATCATTGTCCTTACTTCTTAAAAATAACATAGAAAGAATCAGCAATGTTTTGAACAAAAAGTCATAAAAATTAGTTCAGCCTCATGTAATTTCTGTTCTATTTCAGGTTGAGTTAGCAATACTCATGGACATGTCAGTTTCTAATTAAAGTCTGGAAGTTTGCCTTGTTTTAATCCAGTGGTATAATGTGCAAAGCTATGAGAAATCTCTATTTGGAAGAATTTGTCAGTCCTTTCCATGACTTTCCTTGAAGGACAAACTTCAGACTTAGCCAGTTCAAAAAAAAAATACTTTCTGAAACAATTGATGATTTAAAATGAAATAATAATTGTCTACAGATGATGGAAGTCTTAGAATAGCCATGGTTATAGAGACAATTAGCAAACAAAGTTGGTCATTTTTATGGCATACAACAATGGCATGATAAGTATAATTATTACTATGGCGTATTATACCAAGACATATCAGTATTGTATAATGTTAGAACATATATTAATAACATGTACATACAAAAATAATGCAAAAAAAGTTAAACACCATTTCATATCTGACAATGTTTCCATATAGTCTTAACATAACAAATAAGCCTAATATGTCTCTCTTAGACTGTTGGAGATCCTAATATTTTAAAGAGAAAGTTTAAAGTCAAAAAGCCTGGATTTAGAATTTTGATTTGGAAGCTTTGATAAATATCAAAAGCTTAAAATATTTATTCAAATAGAAATCATAAGACATTCATTTAACCAAGTGTGATAGTTGTCAAAAGATTCTAAAGGTGATACAGGAAGTTATATGGGTATAAGTGTTAACCCTTTGAAAGTTTAATTTTGCAGTTACCAAAAAGGTTTAAAAAAAAAAAAAGAAAAGAAAAGAAAGCCTTCTGGAGTGCAATTTTTTAATTATAGGGAAGAGGTAATATAATTTCATCAAGAGAAAATTAATGTCTCAGGAAAACTCTGTTGGTTTAACCAAATTTTTATTAATTATAGCCATCCATATCACATAAAAATTCTTGCATAAATTCCCTCTTATAAGTTCTATCCCAACTTGCACAGATGATCTATAAACATGTTAAAAAACCTTCTGTTTCAGTCCAGGTGCTGTGGCTCATGCCTGTAATCTCAGAATTCTGGGAGGCTGGGGTGGGCGAATCACCTGAGCTCACAGGTTCGAGATCAGCCTGAGCTAGGGTCAGACCCTGTCTCTAAAAATAGCTGGGCATTGTGTTGGGTGCCTGTAGTCCCAGCTATTTGGGAGGCGGAGGCAAGAGAATCTCTTGAGCCCAAAAGTCCGAAGTTGCTGTGAAATATGATGCTATAGAACTCTACCAGGGGGTGACAAAATGAGTCTCTGCCTCAAAAAAAAAAAAAAAAAAAAACTTCTGTTTCATCCTTGCCTTTCCTTTTCTTAAATAACCAGTCATTCTATCTCAGGACAAAAGTTTACCACAAAAGATCCTTTCTTACACAATATTATTCTCCTTTCTGTTTAATCTTTCTTACCAAAAACATTTTTCATAAAACAAGATTAACAGTTTACTATAAAGTTAGTCATTCACTTAGCCAAACTGACAATTAAAAGATTTTAAAAAATAAAAATCTTCTTTTTTAATAGAGAAAAGACTCAGTTTTCAAGCAATCATGACACTTAATATAGACAGCTAAAGTATTGAGAAGACTTAGTTTTTCAAACAATCATAGATCTCATATACACAGTTGAGATAATATACAAGTCAAAGGTATACAAAAATCTTTCGTTACATCTATCAACATCATATGACAATCTTGTTTAAAAGGAAAATATCGAGTTATTTTGTTGTAATAGTATATTATTATAAAGCCAATTTTAATAAAATCTTGTAAACAAATCCACCTAACTTTAATCAATTTTAGTATAAATTAGGTTTTATAAATCTTCTATAAACTTTAATTTTTACATCTGTTTAGTTCTAGCCATCCTTTACTTATTTAATTTAGAATAGTTTTAAAACCCATAAATTAGATAAAATTATCTTATAACATTTCTCTTTAAAAAAAAATCTTATTTGTTACCAGAATCATTTGTCTTTTAGCTAGTAGTTTTAATTACATATATTATAATTATAATGTCAACTCTTAGAGAAACCTATAAAGTTAACTGTTATCAGTCTCTAATTTTATTTGTATACCTAAATATATTTTTTTAACCACATAAAAATAAGACATCAAAGTATACAAACTTAAAATTATATTTAACAATTACTGTTTTAGTATTGTATCTTATAAATGTTAGACGTTTTATCTTTTTTTAACTTTATATAACAGGACTTTTAAATTTTAAATTACTGAAAAGAGTTTTGAAACTATAACATAAGTACCATTCCTAATCCTGTTCCTTGTTCTCTTGGATCTCTCTCACATGGCCATGTGGCATCAAAGATGGCTGCAAAGGAACAGGGACTATCACGGTCTTTAATTCATTTACCAGTTGCAGAGTTCAAGACAGAAAACAGGATGACTAGAGAATCAAATTCCTATTGGAATAGCCAAGGGACAAAGCTGGGGTGGGGAAGAAGAGGCCATGTGGCCTAGACCACATTTTATAGATGTTGGTTTAGGCACTGAGAATGTCCATATGAAGCCAGAAAAGCAGTCTGCAGCATAGAGTCTGAAAAGCTAGGTGAAGCAGTACAGCTGACCTAGTCTGCTTAGCTCACATTTTCCCCACCATCACCATTATCTAGTTAAGGTTTCATTACATTTGTAAGGATGTTTGCCTCAAGAAACTCTGAGGAGGTAGTCACACATAAACAGCAGGTATTGTGATATTGGTAGAGTAAAGGTTGCTTTGACTATCTGATGTTTTCTCTGATGATTGTCTTAGATATTATGTTAAGTGAAAATCATCTTTATGTTGTTTAAACACTTTGCACTGTTAGAATAGAGACTACTTTGATGTCACTTCCTATTAGATAACATTTAAATTTGCTAGGTTGGTTTCCTTGTATTTCACTATAAAAGTTAATAGAATTGTGGGCAGTGCCTGTGGCTCAAAAGGGTAGGGCACCGGTCCAATATGCTGGAGGTGGCAGGTTCAAACCCAGCCCCAGCCAAAAACTGCAAACAAATAAACAAAGTTAATAGAATTGTAACTGAGGCAGAAGAGAACTAAGCAGGTACTCTCACTGTTCTCCAGATTCACAGGCCTTCTGACAAAGTTTGGTGGACCTATCCCTTCTCTGCATATTGCCAGACAGTGACAGGTGACTAGTCCTTCTTTGTCCAGTAACAATGAGACCCCCGCCATAGCTACCTATCCAGACCCCAGATTTCAAAGACTCAAAAACTAAAAACATAAGCTCACAGTTAAATCAAGCAAAATTTAGAAATATTACAGAACAGCAGTAGTTATATGACGTTAAAACACCTGAACTTAAATGACAATTTTAAAACTGGTTTAATTTATCAAAGATTACCAAAGTCACATAATTAAAAGGTATCCAAATTCTTTCCTGTTTTTCTAATAAAATATTTTATTTAAGCACTTATTTTTAAGCTGATTAATTAGACCTCTTTTGCATATTTTGGTGGTAAAATGAAGAACACACACGACATGCATGGACACACAAACAAACATACAGATACACAGATGGAACCAGAATTTATATTTGCCAGCTTTTAAATATGTGTGTGTATATATTTATATTATACATATTTTTTATTCAGACTATCAATCACTTCATTATCTACTGTTTTGTGCTAAACAATTGTTAGCTATGCAACAAATTTGACCTTTGTAGAGAGATGACTCCTAGGTTAAATAAGGCAAAGAATTTATATTTTGAAAGCACAGAGCTAAGACTCAAAGTCTAAATATTACACCACCATTTGCTCATACCAAAAAGGAAAAACAGTTTGTATGTAAAGCTTTAAGATGAGATGGACACAGAGGTATCCTAAACAAAAGTGAGACGTGTCATGTAGATTTAGAACAACAATGAACGTATCCAGTGACTCTGTCCTTTCTCTCAGGCATTCTTACAAACAAAAATTTCTTTTATATATGTAAATTCATTTTAAAAAACTTTCAAGATATCCAATTAGTAGTGGCTCATGCCAGCAGTCCTAGCACTTTAGGAGGCTGAGGCAGGGAAATCACTAAACCAGTTGCTAATCAGATCCAATCTAATCCCAGACTCAGATCTAGCCTATTTCCAAATTTACAGCAGTGTTTCTTGCAACTTTCAAACCAGCTAGGATCAGAAATGTTCTCAAGTAAATTCACAAATTTTTCAGAATCCAAGAGATGACTTACCCTTAGCCCAGTAATGGACACAACCTGTCAGGTACTTCACATGTCCATATGGTGTTTGGGGGAGGATTCTTTGGAACTTACTTCTGACAAATTGAATTTAACAGAGTTTAATTGAGCAAAGAATAATCTGCACATCAGACAGCTGAGCCAAAGCAACTTCAGAGAGACTCCAGCACTGCAATGTGGTTAAAGATCCATAAACAATATAGCTCAGGTGGTCAGCAAAGAAGAAGAAGGAGAGACGAGTGAGGGCAAACAGGGCTAACTCTTGGCTGGGACAGGCAGCTGACATGTACACTTCTGGACATTTTAACTAAAGTACCTTCTATGTGAACCCAATGAGCCTTAACACCCGTTATAACTTAATCAAGGAAGCAAGGGGTGTCTCCAAAAAGGTAAAAAAAACTTGGTTTCTGTGAGACACAAAAATGGCTGGACCTGACAAAAGAAGAGTTCCATGGCCGTAAGCTGAACTGGTTCCACATTTTCTGTCCTGCCTAATTCTCTAATGTCTCAGCTTCCTAGCTGAACACTTGCGCAGAATATCTAAAAGTCCACCAAGTACAGGAAATCAAAGCAGTGCACTGAAGGAAAGAGTGTCAACAGAAGTGCCTTGAGTTACACAAATACCACACACATGAAAACAAACTCATTCCCTGCCTGAGAATTGACCCAGCAATGAGTCTAGGATTGACTGCATGATATTATGTGATGAAAAGTACTTTGCCTTTGTGGTCTTCCTCCCAACAACATATGAGCCCAGTCTAATGATGAGACAAACATTACACAAATCCTAATTGAGGGATACTCTACAAAATGCCTAAATAGTATGCCTAAAAAATAGTCAAGGTCATCAAAAACAAGGGCAGTCTGAGAAACTGTCACAGCCAAGAGGAGCTTAAGGAGGCAGGATGACCAAAGGTAGTGCGATATCCTGGATGGTATCCTGAATGCAAAAAAATTAAGTAAAATATAAAGAAATCTGAATAAAGCATAGATTTTAGTTAACAGTAATATACAAATATTGCTTCAGTATTTGTAACAAATGTACCACACACTAAAATAAACTGTTAATAACAAGAGAAACTGGGTGTGAGTACATGGAAACTCTTGTGATCATAGTTGCAATTTTTCTATAGATCTGAAACTGTTTTAAAATAATAACTTTAGGGCCGGGTGCTGTGGCTCACATTTGCAATCCCAGCACTTGGGAGGCCGAGGTGGGTGGATCACCTGAGCTCAGGAGTTTGAAACAAGTCTGAGCCAGAGACCTCATCTCTAAAAATAGCCAGGCATTATGGTACATGCCTGTAGTCCCAGCTAATTGGAAGGCTGAGGCCCAGGAGTTTGAGATTGCTGTGAGCTATGATGCCATCGCACTCTACCCAGGGTGACAAAGTGAAACTCTGTCTCTAAATAAATAAAGACTTTATTTTAAAAATATGTATTTTATAGCTTCTATTGCATTATGCAATTAAAGATATATTAGTCAAAAGGCTCTTCAAATTTTCACTTAAAGCAATTGACACAAATCCATCAGTCAATACTTTTTGTAAATTTTTCATTCAGCTCATATTTTTCTATCTTGTCTGCAAGAACATAATGAATGCTGTAGTGGGTTCAATATTATCCCTTCCAAAAATCATTTCCATCCAGAACATCCCAATGTGACCTTATTTGGAAATAGAGCTTTTGCAGATGTATAACAGTGTTAAAATGTGATCATACTGAATTTGAGTGGGCCCTAAATCCAATGACTGGTGTTCGTCTAAGAAGAAGACAGAAACAGTAAGGGGAGATTGTACAGGTGGTCCCCAACTTATAATGGTTCAATATAGAATTTGTCACCATTTCAAGTGCAAAAGCGGTATGCATTCAGCAGTAACTACACTTCAAGTACCCATACATCCATTCTATTTTTCACTTTCAGCATAGTATTCAATAAATTGCATGAAGTACTCCATGTTTTATCATGAAACATTTGTGTGAGATGATTTTTCACAACTGTAGACTAGTGTAAGTGTTCGGAACACATTTTTAAGGTAAGCTAAGAAAAGCTATGATGTTCTGTACGTACAGCATATTAGAAGTAGTTTTGATTTGTGATATTTTCAATTAAGAATGGGTTTATCAGGATACAACCCCATTGTAAATCTAGGATTGACTGCATATGAAGACAAAGGCAGAGTCTGGAATTATTCTCCCATAGCCAAGGAACCACCAGGAGCTGGAAGTGGTGGTGAAGTGTTCTTCCCTATAGCCTGCAGGGTGAGCAGGGCCTTGTGGACGCTTTGATTTCAGATTTCTAACCTCTAGAACTATGGAAGAATAAATTTATCATTTTAAGCCACTAACTTTGTGATAATTTGTTCTAATAGCCCTCTGAACCTAATGCAAATGGATTTACTAACTGTCTCATTAAATCAAGGTGCAAAGTTTCTTAGCAGTTCTCCTCAGGACTCTTCGGAACACATCTGAGACCCGTATCTCAGAGCTTGTCTCATTCTCTTTCATTTCTTGCCAGCTACTGACTATCGTTCTTTGATCCCATCTGTTAAGTCTTTTCAGTGTACTGGAATAGAATTTATGAGCCTGCCTCGAGGAAGGACACTATCACCCTCCCTGGTACTCAGACCATACATCTAAATGTCATCCTTGCCACCTCTTTATCTCTCGCTCCACTCTTTTAATCAAAACCAAGCACTATCACTAAAATTCATACACTTTTCTGTAGCCCAATGTCACTTCCCTAGTCTAGGCTACCATCATTTCTACAACAAAGTTCTGCATATTCATCCATCCAACAAACAGTTTTTGACTATGTACCAGGACACAAACACTTTGCAAGGCACTCTGGATGCTAAAGTGAATTAAAGAGAGACAAGATCTCTGACCTGATAGAGTTTATTACACAGTCAGGAAAACAGACACTAATCAAATTGCCCAGACTAGCTTCAAATTGTCTCGGTTAAGACTGCCTTTGAAGAAGAAGTTCTATGATGAGATGAGTGAGGCCTTTTGAAGAGAGGTTTGTTTGTTTGTTTGTTTCCCTCTCCCTACATTAGAAGTCAAAGAAAATATCTGGAAAGACTTAAAAAGAATGTTAAAAATGGATGGTTAAATTTATACAAGTTAATTACATTTATGATGCAGCTCCAATGTGTTTTTCAGATTTATATTATATAATGTAATATACAACTTTTAAAATAGTTATTTAAAAAACACAATAAATGACATCTTTGTAATGACCTTGGACACACCACTTTACCTCAGCTGAGATGTGTTGAGGTGACCACAGCACCTTGGCTTACCTATCATCCCAGTCATGGGACTACATTTTCATTACCTATTTGTACATGTACATCCATCTGTCTCAATAGGTTGAAAACCTCTGGAAACCTCTAAATTCCCACACTCCAAACACCAGCAACATTCAACTAACCGCCCCCCAACCCCGTAGGCACTCAATACATGGTTTTAAATTGGATGAATAAGCTAAAAATAACAGTGCGACTATTGAACTGCTTTTTATTTTATTTTATTGTCTTTTTAGACTTTGTAACCCTCAGTAGAGCGCTATGGCATCACAGCTCACAGCAACCTCCAATTCCTGGGCTTAGGTGATTCTCTTACCTCAGCCTCCCAAGTAGCTGGGACTACAGGTACCCACCACAACGCCTGGCTATGTTTTGTTGCAGTTTGGCTGGGGCCAGGGTGGAACCCACCACTTCAGTATATGGGTCCAGTACCCCACTCACTGAACCACAGGTGCCACCTTGGACTTCTTTTTAAATAGCTTCTTATTGCATGCAAATGTCCAGAGGATGTTGGGGGGTGGGGAGGACAGAAAGAACTTGGACCTCTACCAAAGGTGTGTTTTCTTTTCTTTTTTTTTAATTACTTTTTATTAAATCATAATTTTGTACATTGATGCATTTATGGGGTTCAGGGTACTGCTTCAATATACAATGTGAAATGTTTACATTCAACTAAGTAACACATTCATCACAATTATACTCATTTCTTAATAGTTTAGAAATGTACCATTGAATCAAGTACATTAGGTGAGGTCCCCCCAAATACCCTCCCTCTGCCCATATCCCACCCCCCCTTCCCTTCTACTTACTGGACTAAAGGTGTGCTTTCAATAGAGCGTATTTTCAACTCTTCAGCATTGTTTAATTTCATTCATGGATGAACACAAGAACTAGGCAGTCCATCCCTCACCTACTCCCACTGCAAAGTATACCTGATTATCCATTTGTCCTAATGATTCTTTAGTATGAAATCTTCGCTGTGACTTCCAAACAGTACCAATTATTTTCTGAATAATGACGAGTCGATGAGCCATATTAAGTGCTTTTTCTTGTCATATGCTAATTAGAATTCTTCCTCATAGGTAAAGTTCCTTAACACAGCATAAAAATACTACTTTGAAATTCAAGGTCATGTTTGCACTGAATAAATTAGCTTAATTCAAATGTCACATTGATGAGAGATATTGAGCATATGTGCATATGCTCCTGGTGTGTGGGGTACTCCTGGAATCACCGAGTGATCTTTGCATATTGACATTTAAAAAAAAAAAAAAACTTTGAGAGGAAGAAAGATGTTGATTTCCTAGAGTTAGAGCAAACTTCTTATCGATAGGAATCCAAAGAATGCCTTTTTATATAACCATCAATAATTTTTTGAAAAATGAAGAATGGTGTACTTCTTATTAAAAAATATGGTAAAGAAGAAACTTTAGACATTATAGAGAATGAGGAATTTCCTAGCATTTAAAAGAATTATGGGCTATCACAGGCCTATAAATTTGATGCACAGACATCAATTTTAATCTGAAATGCAATGAATGACCTTTCTAAGAGATATCATTTAGACAATTCTCTCTTATTTTTTAGTAGTTTATACTTAACAAGGCATGTTTAACTCCTATAGATAAGAAAATATGTACAAGTCTCACGTTCAACAATTCTTATCTTTGTTCATGAATATTAATGTAATTTGTAATGTTAGGGACATCCAATCTTTGCAAAAGGTGGAGTCAGAAAAATAAATGAAGGTACATTTGGCTTCATCTTTTACTGGGGTTATAAAATGCTGGTTGCCTCTGCCCTCATGACTAGGACTATCACTTCCTTTAGCTCCTGTTAAAACACAAATCTTCAAAAGGTAACAATTCTTTCAGCAATAAAAGCAGACCAGCCTTTCCTCTGAGCACATGAGCTCTGCCACTTATGGTCCCCTGACTCGGTGGGCAGAGGTTTCTTCACATATACCATCCCCATCTCACTGGAGTGTCTCACAGAAGCACTGTTTTTACAAGGGCCAGGACTTATTTTTGATGTTTATTGTAGAAAAAGTATGAGTGCTGAATGTTTACATAGTTGCCTAGGCCTATAAATAAATATTTACAGCTTTGTGAATGCCTCCTTTCAGCCTGTTGCTCAGGTTGTTGAGTTTACCCCAGTGAGAGACCCAGGAAATCACAAGCACATTCACTCTTTGCCAGCCATCTATAATTCTGATACCATGTCCTAAAGTCAGGATATTTTTCCAGAAACTCAGTATTTCTTTTTATTTATTTATTTGAAACAGAGCCTCACTCTGTTGCTCAGGGTAGAGAGCTATATTGCAACCTCAATTTTCTGGGCTCAAGACATCCTCCTGCCTTAACCTCCCTAGTAGCTGGGATTACACATACCTACCTTGACACCTGGCTAACCATTCTGCTTTTAGTAGAGATGGGGTCTTATTCTTGCTCAGCCTGGTCTCGAACTCCTGAGCTCAAGAGATCCTCCCACCTTAGCCTCCCAGAGTGCTAGGATTACAGACATGAGCCACTACAGTTGGCCACAAAGAAGTATTTCAAGTGTCCTACTGTTCAGGGTAGGTAAGAGTTATTATGGACTCATGAGAAGGACCAGGCTCCTCTAGTGTAAAATCAGCCTGTGTTGTTTTATTAGACTCAGAATGGATTTGACTGAATCAAATAGTCTCATCACCAGTGTTTTATATGTATAATTTCAGGATTTATTTCCTCAATGCCTGAAGGTACTCTTAGAATAAAAGAAAGGAGGCATCACCTGAAGTCATGTCCAAAATGTCTAGGCAGCTCACCCTCCCACTTAATGCAGACAGTTTGCTCAGGCAGAGAATGCCCGTGCAGAACACAAATAGTTTGGTAAAACTTTCAAATGCTGGTGGGATAAAGGTTGGATTGGAATATTTCAATAAATTGCTATAAAAATTAAAAAAATTAGCCTCTAGAATCTTATTTAAATCTCTCCCAAATAGGAGCCCTTGCAGTATCAGCTGAGGTGCCCTCCCAGCAGCAGCCAACTCACAGCCCATGGGCACATGTAGATTACGTGAGGACTTTTTTGTTCATTGTGGTGGTGGTTATCATGAAAATTATGCACAGACTTTTTTCTTCTTCATCAGCTTTCATTAGTATTTGTGTGTTCAACGTGTGACCCAAGACAACTCTCCTTCCTCCAATGTGGCCCGGAGAAGCCGAAAGGTTGGACATTCCCGCTTGATAAGAAAAGCAATCAAGACAAGAGGACTGTATCCTAAAGTCATTTCAAACAGCTTTCACATGCCGTTTCATGGGAAAACAGAAAAAAAAGTGCTGTGGAAGTTCGTTCAAACACTTTGAAATTTGCTACAGAAAGATAATTTTATGTCTTGGCTTGTGTTTTACATATATTGAAAAGCAAGAGGACAAGGCACACATGCACGCTGGTCAGATGGGGAAATAGAGGCCAGGGCAGGATCCTCCTCCGGCTCCCCCGGGTGACCCCCCATACATTGGTACACACTCTCAGGTTCCTTTTCTTTGTGGGTTCCAGAGACTGCACAGCTCACATCCTTGGGCTATTTGATTTCATTTCGCAGAGTTCCTGGAGGGAGTCTTCCAGGTGGGATCCGCCTTAACCCTGGGCTGCACCAGCTTACCTGCCTATCCTGAATTCTGGATACCTGTCTATTGGCTTACTCTGCAGAACACTCATAACAAAGTTATTCTTCTTGGATACTGAGCTGAGATTTAAAACAGTATCAACCCCCAAGGATATCGGTGAAGAAGGAATTCTCGCTTAATATACCAAATCTGGAAGCTTAAAAGCAAACATTTCAGCATTGCCACAAAAAAGAATTTGCTAAGGAGATTAAATATTATATAAGAAAGAAAATCCAACATCATGAGATCAAGCAGTAGTAAAACAAATTCATCCAAAGAAAGGCATGAAATGTAAACAAAGAACTGTAGCGTACACAATGCAGTGTTGTGCCGACGGAATTCTTTTATGACATTCATAGAGTGGAAAGAAAATAATAAAATATGTTTCCTCAAGACATTCTTATTTTGAAGCAGCATTGCTAAAATTTGGTCAAAATATTCTGTACTTTTAACTCATCTTATTCATATCTAAATCAAGGTTTGTAACGTAACTGTTTCCCAAAAGAGATTCCAATGTAAATTCATTTGGGCAAAGCTCCTTATGCTTGTAGGAATAGCTAGTATGCATAATCACTGAATCAGCCCTCTGGGTATACAAAGGTGCTTGGAATCTAATTGGAGAGAGAAGATGAGGACAAAAATTCAAAATTAGAGCCTGCTCTGTATCCTGTACTGTTTTAGATTCTTGCCCAATGTTCTAAATCAAAGAATGTTATTTTATTTTGTATTTTAATCAAGAGAGGTAAAAAGAGCCAAGTAAGAAATGGTTGGCATTTTGAATAATAATACTAATAAGTAATAATGGCAAACACTGAGAATTTTCCATTGGCTAATACGGTTCTAAGCACTTTACACATAATAAATAAGTCATTTAATACTCTCAGCAATTACAGGATGCAAGTATCATTATTATTCCCATACTACAGGTAAGGAAACTAGGAAAGAAAGACATTAGACCATTTACCCCCCCCTTACACACACTTTTTATTAAACACATGAATTAATCTCCGTTCCTTCCACAGACTCCAATAAAATGAAAACAAAAGAAGAAAAAGGTATAAACCACTAAGGGCAAAGAAAAGGAGAGCGGAGAGAAGAGCTGATGGGAGATGTCAATGCTTTTTTGTTGTTGTTGTTGTTAATAACAAAAAAAGTTGGTATAGGAGTGGTGACTGGTAAGCCGAGATATGGAATTCTAAGTGTACCACAGTAAGAAATAAACCAACCCCTCAGCAAAACCGAGGGAGTCTCAGGAATCGGAGGAACTAACTAAGTATGAGTGAAGGACTATGGTCAGACAGAAACCTGAAAACAAGACATGAAGGACCCCCTTCTGCCTTTTCTCAGTTAGGTACAAAAGTAGCCCAGACCAAGAGGAAGAATGAGTCTCATGGTCCAAAGAAATGGACACGTAGTTCCTTGATTTGGGGACATACACAGAGCTGAACTTGGAATCAAATGGGTGTCCAGTGGGAACCAGCACACTGACCTCTCCAGTGCCCTGATCCCAGAGTGTTGGTAGCCAGACTGTATCCTCCAGGCAAGATTCGAGAAACTGAGCAACTCCAAGGAAAAGAGCTCTAAGTTCTGATACTTAGGGGCCCCAAAGAGCTCTAGGTTCTGATACTTAGCCAGCCCCCAGAAGGCTGGCTCCCTGTCTAGACACTGCATCTGGGAAGGCCACTGGGGAACAAGAAGAACCTTTTACTCCACCTTTGAGTACCTCACGGTGAAATAGGAACCTTAGCATTAATACTACCCATCACTGATATGAGAAATAAAGGGAAAAGAAAAACACACAGAAGCCACAGGAAAAGAAGATACCGTCAGAAGAATAAGAAAAATTTCTTTCCTCAGAGACATAAATTAAGATACTACCTCTTTCATATTAAGTCGAAGAGACCACAAAAATTGTCAGGGAATAAAATGTACCCCTTGGAAATGATAATAATAATATCAGAAGTAAAAATTTAACAAAAGTGCTGGAAGATTAAAATTGACACAATCTTCAGAATCATAAACAAATTTTAAAAATACACAATAGAAGAAAACAATTATGAAAATCAGAGCATGGATCCAGAATCCAATTAATGAGAGCTCCAGAGTATGGTAATAATATTAACACAGGAAAGTTTCTCTTTTCTGCAGGAGAAAGGGCTCCAAAGTGTCCAGCACATAAAGGAACAGTGCCCTTATCAATTCCCATCACTAGGGACATTCATAACACCAGAACTATAGGAAGACCCTGAACCTTTTCAGAAAGGAAATACAATTCACATGTCTATAAATCAGAAATCAAAATTGCAACAGATATTTCAGCAGCAAACATAGAAACTCCAAGATTGTTGAGAAATGTCTTCAAAACTCTGAGGAAATGATTTCCTACTGAAATAGTCCATCCACTCTACCCACCAATCAAATGAGTAAGATCCCAAAAACTCTACCCCCTAAGTATCCTTTCTCCAGAAACTATTAAAGATTTGCTCTACTAAATCAAGAGTATAAATATGGAAGAATTCAGGATGCAAGAGCTCTAATGCAAAATTTTAATAAAGGAAAGTTCCTATTATAAGGAAAATACAGATGCGGCTTGAGGTTGGTATTGGAGCAGAAAGATGCAGACTTTCATGAGGGGGTCTCCAGGGAAATAAAGAGACTTTATTTTGTCTGTCACAGCACTTGGAAAATATATGAACAGGCATTTGATAAACTTTTGAGAAAAGGTATCTAGAAAATCAGTGAAAGAAAACACAACTCAGTAACAATAGAGAAAATAAAAGATAGGAAAAATAAAAAAGACAGTATTCTACTGAACTCAGCCATTTAAAAAATTGATATGGTCAAAATAAAGTAAACATTGAACATTTATTTAATCTCAAATTGTGAAATTTTTTTTATTAAATCATAGCTGTGTTCATTAATGCAGTCATGGGGTACAATGTGCTAGTTTTATATACAATTTGAAATGTTTTCATCAAACTAGTCAACATAGCCTTCATGGCATTTTCTTAGTTATTGTGTTAAGACATTTATATTCTACACCTAGTAAATTTCACATGTACCCTTGTAAGATGCACGGTAGGCGTGGTCCCACCAATTACTCTCCCTCCACCCATCCTCTCCTCTCCCCTCCCTCTCCCCTTTCCCCTTCTTCTTGGGCTATAATTGGGTTATAGCTTTCATAAGAAAGCTATAAATTGGTTTCACAGTAAGACTGAGTACATTGGATACTTTTTCTTCCATTTTTTTTTTTGAGACAGAGCCTCAAGCTATCCCCCTGGGTAGAGTGCCGTGGCATCACAGCTCACAGCAACCTCCAACTCCTGGGCTCAAGCGAGTCTCCTGCCTCCGCCTCCCAAGTAGCTGGGACCACAGGTGCCCGCCA